>JARTUT010000592.1:0-47220 GCA_030674115.1 Micraspis discolor | reverse complement strand
CGTTCGGTTTCATTACGTTCTATGTTATCTGTTCAATGATGATCTTATCGTGTTCTGCTAATTAACTATCACTTTTTCCGATGTCTTTTTTTGTATGATATCTTTCGTGTATTGAAAGGTGGTTCACTTGTCTCTCCATGGTTATTTCTACGTAATCTTTTGGTGTGACCCTTTCTAGTCTATCTGGATAGTGGAGGGTATCGTTTGTCGTATTGCGGATATAATATTTATTTCAGTTTTGTGCTCATTATAGTTGTTTTCGCTCTCGGTTTCCTACCATTTGCATCCATTCTAAATTTTCACTTCTCCTCAATAGTTCTTGTTAACTGTCCATCAATAATAACAATCCCCGTTTTTTCTTTCGGAAGAATGACAAAAGTTATTGAATTAAACTAATAACAACACGATGTCGATGATTTTTCGTGCAACCCAAACAACAACAGACCAATTATCCTTGTCTTGGTAATATCAAACACCCATTAGAAAATTATCCAAAGAAAGGATCACACCTAATAGTTAGCATGGAGTTCTGCCAGGCCATTCCGTGATCACCATCATACTTAACTGTCGTGCACGAATGATTGGAGCAAAATTCTGGCCCCGTGCATATTGATAATCTCGATTTTTCCTAGACCACGTCTTCTCTTCAAACTCGAAAGTCCCGGTGATATATGGTGTTATTTTGTAAAAAGCGGATACAACGCTGTAACTTAATATCTATGTAAGTAGGCAAGTTACATCGAGGACGAAATTGGTATTCTATAACGATAGATGTAGGATACTGTCGATCTTACATCGACAGTATCACGTAGGATCACATAAATGAAAGAAAAATATACTCTTAATAGATTGTCTATGCATCGTGCGTATTTCCTATTTATATTTAGTTACTTTTCGATTATAATCTGAAAATTTTAAGTTAGAACATGAATAATTTACATTTATTAATATATTTTTTTATATTTATATTAATTGTAATTAGGTGAAATTTTAATCAAAAATTGATGAATCAGGAAAGTACATTTTATATCATATTGAAATCAAACAGAAAATCTGTAGTTCTTATGATTTGAAAGCAATTTCTTAACAAATTTTATAAGCCATCTAATCTGTTATTTATAACTGAAACATTGTACCTAAATATTTATGAAACTTATCAGCAGTGACAGCTCTTCAGGACATGCAGTGTAGGCCGGGCCGACCCAAAAATAATTGAGGAGAAGAAATTGAAAATAAATATTTTATTCATGAAAACTTAAACCGAATGATTCATTCAATATTCAAATCTCAAGAAATCCCTTCTGTAACCTTTCCTTTGCCCCTTTTGTTTTTCATATTCTAACTTGCCATATGAGAGTACACCTAATTTCGATCATCATGACATGACATCCCGAATAATTTTAATTCACAGTTCCCTGATTTCTGTTTATATAGCCGAGTTACGGCTTTTAGTATCTAATATGAACGTCACTCGGAAGTTTCTTGTACAATGCCTCAACAGTAGGTCGCTGCTTGATACATACATGATAGGCCGAAGCGTGATGTAAAAATCAAAAGCTCCTCTCTTGGTGATGCAGCTAAAAGGGCTGCTCGTGCAAAGCTTACTGTTCACAAAAGGAGAGCCAAGAAATTTTACAATAAAATTCAAAAGGTCACAAATTTATATGCGGAACATGAAGACACCGTTGCACTTTCATTTGATTTCATGCAAAATCTTCCCCTTTCAGCGATCCTAGTTCAGGATATTTTTTACTTGAGACAACTGTTTTGGAATAATAAATCTAAAAACTGGGAAATCTGAAAATGATATATGCAGCATGCTACTGAAATACATTGACACAAATATTACATCAAGTGTAAAAAACTGTACCTTTTTCGAGAGCATTCACATCTTCCGAACTATCGAGATTTTGGTATTATGAAAAAGATGATACGTAAACATGATCGGATATACACACCTGATGAATATGAAGAATATGTGCTCACTCCAGTAACTTCTTTCACATCATCAAGCTACTCACCAGTGAGATAAAATATTTTGATGGTTGGTGGAAGGAATATTACACAAAAAACCCACTAGCAAGATAATGCTGAGGGAGGAGTATGCCAAAAGAAGCAAAATTTAAGTTTTCTCCCAACCGACATAAAGAGTTCCGTTTTAACTTTGAAGAAAACGGGGTAATCACAGCATACATTTCTATTGAAGGAATACAAACGCACAGCTATCAGCTGCTGAGACCTGCTTTCCATAGCGTCGATATTGCTTTTCCTTCAATCCAGAAAATGATTGTTCATTTTCCTAAAAAGTTCAAAGTTTTTTATGATGAACTATTTACCTGGCCAACCACTGATTATGAAAACGATACTGTAACTTCATTTCTCATACGTTTCCTACTGTCTGTAAAAACAGTTGAGTGCAGAAACAGCATTAGACAAAATCATAATTTTAATTCTCCTGGGCCTAATTTATGTGGAAATTAAGAAATTTTTTTATCACAGCAACATATAAGCATGTTATGACAAAGAAAAAAAATTGTTCTCGAATATTTTAAAATATGGGAGTGTTATTAAGTACGTTTTTTCTCCCTCCTGTAAAATTTGAAATTTGTGACTGACGTTGTTTCTGCACTCACTGATTCATTTACAGAATCGCTACTTTGTTACATCGAATAAAATTTTCGAACATACAGCGCTACACTGCCTACATCGCCTTACAGAATAGCACCATTACTTTAATGGATCAAGGCTTTTCTCCGACACAATATTTCTGGTTCGCGTTGGTAATTCTTTTGTAATCTGCTAGTACGTTGGTGAGTGGTGTACTGCATGAATTATTGTTGTCACATTGGCCTCCTGAAGTCAAATCAGGTTGTTCGTTATTTGCCGACGAAGCCAAAATCTACAGAAATCCCTTCACCCAGTCACACGTTTCACAGGGTACCGAGCTACTGCGAGATGGTTCAGAATGTGGATGATTCCTCTCAATATGGAGAAGTATAAGGTTCTTCATTTGGGTAAATAAAATATAACATTTATCCTATCATGTCATCGAATCTGTCCCTTCTAATCAGGATCTTGGGGTAGTCTATCGTTGTTTTCCCTACTTATGCGTTTCCTTCCTCGTACATACACACATGACTCGTCAAAGTGGCTTTTTAAGTGTATGTGTGCCATGCAACTGAAGATGGTTCTTTGTGATATCTGAGAACAGGAGCCACCGATATTCGAATCCACTTCCTGTAGTATCCCAGGTACACCTCTTTGCCCTCCTGCCTGCCTTAGACATGGTAGTTATACTTGAAGTTGTTATGTGGGGCTATATAAAGGACCGCCACAGTGAAAGGATGCAAGTTCCCAAAAATTCAACTTCCTATTTTTGATAACGTGGCAACATCCTTACGATCATTAATTTTTGCCAGCTAGCTTCAAATCGGTCATGGAACATATGAATGGGTCTATGCTCATAAACCATTCTTCATATTCCATAATTTTTAATCTCTATGGCACATAAATGATCAACATAACCTATTGAATAGGATTTGATTTTGATTGAAAAGAAAATCTAGTGGTCTTTTTCAGAGTTTTGTCACAGTCAAATATAAATACTTATTCATTACATTTTTTCATCATCATAAGTTTCATACGGAATTTTGTAAAATGAAATTTTTCGTCAAAAATCTTACAAAATGTGTCCCGAGAATTGGATACGTAGCAGAAATTAATGGGAAACCTAATATTACTGTACAAACTCCTATGGTCATGCTGCATACCCAAGTGAGTGGATAAAATTCTCCTCGAACCCTCCGATTAACTTTCAACTTACAGGGTGGGCAGGTTCCGCATATAACTCATGAAGTTCTCAAATTGGTTAATAAAACACCTCATGTCTTACAGATTCCTTTAGTTAGTGTTTATAATTTCAAAGAAGCTATGGAGTACTTCGAAGGAGCAATAAATGATTTTATAGGTTGAAAATATTAGATGATTTACGAATTCACAATAATATTCTTTTTCAACAGGAAATGAAGAAAGTATATGCTGTTTAACATTACAAGACCCTAGCAATCTTACACAACAAGGTCATAATGCTAAAGGAAAAATTCCGATTTGGACAAAGAATGGAAAAGTATACTATGATAGTAAAACCTACATGGACACAGTGATGTCTTTTAGGCCTGATATGTACCACTTATTGTCTGACGGAGATACAAATTTAAGTAGTCCTCAGAAACGTTTAACAAAAGCGGTGGATAACACAATTTCATTCTATAAAGAATGCTTAGATATTCACAGAAATTGTGAGGAACTGAAAGATTCTTTAATAATTGCTCCAATCGCTGGAGGATACAGTATTCAACATAGGAAAAAGTGTTTAGAAAGTATATTGCAGGATGAGAATGAAATTGGAGGGTTTTTATTTGATGGTTTACATAATAATGGCCCAGAAGTAGAACTTTTATCCTTCTCAGACATAGAGACTGTGATAAAATTTTTAATTGTAAGTTTGTGATTGATTTACTGTATAATTTTTTAGTTTCAAGAGTTTTTTTTTGTCTAGGAAAACTCACCACCTCAGAAATTGCGAGCTGTGCAAGGATGTTGGAATCCATTAGTTGTGTTAAAGTTGGTGAAATTAGGTGTAGACATGTTTGATACTTCCTACTGTCGGATTTTAACAGAAAGATCTGCTGCCATGATATTTCCAATTGAGAGTTCTGAAGAAAGTTCAACTTACGAGATCAATCTTCGTCAATCAAGGTAATTTTAACTTTCCTCTTGAAGTAAAGGAAAGTCATTGTGTAAAAACATTTATGGTAGACTACATGTCATGTTGACATTGAAGGATAAGTAGTAAATGAAAATGCAAAATACTTCATTTTGGAGCTGGTGAGATGGTGTAATGCAAAAAATTGACTTATTTTTTCCATTTCGAGAAATTCATCTCAGGATGAAACACTGTTTTAAATATCAATTAGATATTATCTTGAAAATGACAAATCATACAAATAAATTCATTATTGGAGCTCTAGTTCCTCGAACATAGCGTTTAATAGATCGGGTCAAAAGACTGTTTTTGGGTTAAAGTGGTATCAGTTGTTTTGTTCAGACTCCTGATGAAGAATCCGTGACCAAAATGGATTATTTTCAGCAGTTCCTCTGTTTGCATGATTAATTCGGAATGGAATAAGCTACAGAAATTAAATTGTCATACATTATTATACATGGTGTTACAAGCCCAAGTGCCTGAATGTATTTGAAAATTGAGATAATTTATGATATAGGTCGCTAAAATATTCTCGAAATCCAGGTTTTCCTAGTTATACACGGTGCGAAATAAGTTTGTCCCAAGATGTTTTTAAATCACTCTAGTTGACATTAATAGAGTGCTCATAAATTTTCTGGAATATTTGCAATTTTCAAAGTTTTTTATAAAAATTTTATCAATGGTAGTAGCTAGGCTGAAGTACCTCAGGTCGATTGCTTGAAATAAATGACAGTTACTACTACTACTACCTACTAGTAGTAGCTAGAACCGATTCTTTTTGGCCGTGAGCACAATGATTACTGAACGGAATGATCTTGAGTTGAATAGTAGTCCCGATGTTACACAAAAAAAATTTTTTGAATAGTCTCTTCAAATTGAACATTAATCATCATACTCTTTAGTTCTTGTTTGGATATGAATTTTGCCAATTATTCAATCAACTTTTTCAGCATGTTTGTTGACTTGAACAGTAGATATATATATATTACGCAGATGTGATTCTTGAAAGTTTGAACAATTATAAGCAAGTGTTTTAATCAGATCGCCAAAGCCATTTGACCTTACGTCAGAGCTTTCCGAATTGTTTTTCCTAATCTCAATATTTACTGAATCTCCTTCAAAATATGCTCCATTTCAAATGATAGACAGGTGTTAGCATTTTGGAATCATGGAATAACTTTTTGAAGGCGATCTGGGAGGGCCTTCCGCTCCTGCTAATTTTCTTCTATGCCATATGTGGAGTCAAATACAAAATTAACGAATTGTTTTGCCACAAATCCGGTCGTTTATGGCGAACATTTTCACACAAACGTCTAAACAGTTAAATAGAAGTCCTTATTTACCGTTTGGCCACGAGGAACGAATTCATGATGAACTAAACCACAAATATGGAAGAAACCAATAAGCATTGTCTTGACGTTTGTCGTATTCATAGACCTCGTCACCACTTATAACGTGGTCCGATGAACGTGGCATTACAATTCGCTCAATCTAGCATGTCTGCAGCTATCGCATTTGGTATTGTTTTTGAAGAAAATTCAGCTCTAACGGGAGAAGCCGAGCGACGACGCGTTGCATGCCCAAAAGGATCACCAAAATCAAACGAGCGGTTTCGCGAGAGCTCTCTCTAACACGGTTTTCAAACACAATTTTCTTGGTTTTTTTGACATTATCTTTGGTTGAAGAGGTCGACTGGCGTCCTGAATGAGGCAAATCTTTGACGATGTCCCGACCGTCTTTAAAGGCTTTGTACCATTCGTACACGTGGGGTTTCGATAAAAAAAGTCTCTATAAGCCTTTTCCAGCATCCGCAACGAGTCGGCACACTAAATTTGTATCAAAACAGAAAATTTTAAACAAACTCTTGTTCAATATTTTTTTCCATTCTAACATTCGCAGACTACTACTGAGGTCGACTGGTTCAACGTTTCAACAGCTGTCGTAAGAAAACTAGTCGAAAGACCGCGCTCATGTTAGGCATAGTAATTACTGTTGGCCATACCAACATACAGAAACTACTTAAACATACTAAACGCGGGTAATTTAAATGAGAATTACCAAATACGGTTTTGTCTGAGTGTACCTATGCTAATTCACATAACATAATAGCTTTATACTAGAGGTGGACGATTATGAGATATACTAACGAAATCATTCGATTATAGAAATGTCTCGAGATATCTCGATTATAAATAACGGTTGGTAGTTACTAATACCAACTAATCTTTACAGTACAGTTGCGTGGGGACGGACATAGACGACAACACGATCTTTCGCTCGTATAATCGAGTGCTGCATAATCGTCTCTCGGCTTAGACGAGATACGATTATACGAGATTCGAGAGACGATTATGCAGCACTCGATTATACGAGTCGTCTCTCGTCAGCTACACATAATAGTGTACTCCATGTTGACGATGCCATCGATTTAACGGTATTTCTACCGATTTAGGGTCTGAAGCTGTGAAGATTTACCGATTTTTCTGTTTCACAGATATCAGTTCGAAATGAAATATTTTACCAAATAAGTAATTTTAATAATGATATTCAAAATGAACTCACCACTTCAGTCTTCTGAAAAAAAAAATAATCACTTTCATTTAGAAATCAATGACGAATACCTAATAATAATAATAATAACGTTTATTGATCCTTTGAGACAATAATGTATAAGACAAGTCATAAGGTGGAAAATAGAAATTAGATCAGCTAAGCAATATGACATCATTAAGGTATTCATTTACTGTATAATAACATCTGCTCAACATTAAGTTCTCAACAGTTTTTCTACATTTTCTGGAATCGAAAGATCGAACACGGTGAGGCAAACGATTATAAATAGAATATCACAGTTGATGAGGAGATATTGTCGATGATGGAACTCGTGTTGAATGATTATTTGGGCTATTACCAATAATAATAATCATTCAACATAATATCACAAACAAAATGTTAAGAATAATAATCATGGAAAAAGTTGTACCAACTACACTTATATAGATACTATACCAATCCAACAATGAAAATATTTGAATGACCATATTTAAGCAAAAAAAATACTTTTGTTAACAAAATATAATATAAAAATAAAATGAAGAAAGAATCGGTTTGACGTCAAACTTTTAAATTTACGTTCGTCTGAAATATTAAAATTATTCATCTAACATCATGTTAGAGTTCAGAAATACAATTTCATTAAGTTTGTTTGGTTTTAGCATACTGCGTCTAGCATTTAAAATATATCCAGTCTTGGAAAAAGTCTTTCTGAAGGTACCGAAGTTGCTGGTATCGAAAGGTAGTTCATAGCTAGTTTAGAGACTTCAGGAAATATTTTTTCATGTGTCTCCCAATAAAGCAATGGATCTTCTTTGCGTGGCAATAAAGGGGGCACGGCATATTGCTTCGCCATTTTTATATCTGATGAAGAAGGACGTGAAGAAGATGCTAGATCCATAGCTCTTTGTCGAAATGCAGCCAGGAATCATCATCCCCAGTCGTTTCTAATGATTGAGAAGGCATGTTATTAGAAGTTGAGTGTTCTTGGTTTTTATTTATTAATGCTGCTACTTCTTCAGTTACCCACTGCTGTGTACGGTTCGCATTTTCTTCGTTGCCAAACGCAGCCTTCTTGAAGCGCTTATTCAAGAATGTGGCTTTGGCATCTAACTTTGTACCTTCCAATCCAGATAGTCTTCTCCTAATTACATCCAAAAGATATCTGACTGTACCAGAAACATGCGCATTTCAGTGTTTGGTGTTCCGATTTTCTGACAATTTTCGAACCCAGTAGTCCGAGGTTCGAGTTACATCAGGATTTCTTTCTCTGATTATTATCTGACGGTTCTGGGACTATCCATCCTCTGAACCATTTCATTTTTCTGTAGAACCACCATAGGAGGGAGGAGTTAACCTATTTGTTTAGTAATTAGTAATTTGAAAAGTTTGAATTTTATTAGCATCCGTTTTGAATCTTGCATAAAATGGTATCAAACCAAATGATTATAAATTAATATTATCAAGGGTTTCCAGAACGGTACATTTGTTCTTGGATATGTTGATAATAAATACATAAATGTAACACATCAATGATAATCATAAATCTTTTTGCTTTTCTTTCAATTTGTTGCTTATATGATGAAGAGAATGTAATGAAATTTTTTTTGCTGTAACCGATTCAAATATTCCTAGTAGTTTGCGCATTTTGCCAAATGCAACGTGTTCGGTTTTTTCTTTGATCATTTTTGGACCAAATCTTCAAATTGGTTCGCTGTTCCGGTTTTTTCAGTACAATCCCAGAACAGTCAGAATCGGTCCCTACTCAAGAGCAGGTACCAGTTCAGGATCTTTTGAGGACTACAAATGCTACCAACCCTTAAATGACGATCACTTGAAAACGCAATTTGTGGTAAATTCGTAATTTTAGACAAGGAATAAATCTTCACTACAAATTGGACTAAAAGCTTCTTTTAAGTGATCGCTTGAAAACCATTACATTCAGGAAGGAAATGTGCGCATGTATCTAAGTATATTTCAAAAATTCAAATTTTTGACGGAACTAAATGAGAATCACAGTTTACTTATCAGCAACCTGATTATCAATGAAATTACTAGCTAATTTTTTTCTGTTTGATTCTGTCATCACAAAAATTCTTACTCTTAGTTACAATGTTTTATCAAAATTTTTGCACCACCCATATTCAGACAATGGTTGCATCATCACTTGAACATGAATATTGAATATATATATTGATAATATAAACTGAAATATTAACTACTCCAGAATTCTGAGCAATCCCTTCTATACAGTAAATTGTATGGTTACTGCTGAATTACCAATTTTACTTTGGCGGTCAATAATGTTCTGGAAATATTTTCAGGTTGAGATCTCTGAATAAGTAGTTTTCACATCACAGCATTGTATAAATTCGTATTTCAGGTATAAATTGAATTGATATAGTGGGTATGAAATAAGATTTCCTGTTGAGATGAAGAAGCTTTTTTATTTATCGATAATACAACAAATATTAATGCCACGAGAATCACCTAGGAATACAAGGAATCCCATGAACTGATTTCATGAGGCTGAATACAATGCAAAATTATTTATTGATTCTTTAGGCTGGCTCAGCAATTCAGGACAAAAAATAATGAATACAATCTAATAGAGTACAGTTATATATAGACTAATATTCACAATATAAAATTAATTCTAGGAAAAATAGATTCAGTATTAGCTGAATTGAATTTTCAACAACACATTTCTAAGTTTCAGGGAAATCAACTCTGTGATGACAGATAATTAGTGCACCCATGGCGAAACAGAACAGCTATTAGTTCTATAAACAATTTTTCTTATATAAGGTAAACAATTATCTACAAGAAATATCATATATTCAAGAATTTACCTTCCGATACAAAAAAACTATAGAGTAATGCTTGAATTCAAATATTGATGCCAAGCGATATAGATTACTCTAACAGATTCATATAAAAGACATTCACATATCAAAAAAAATTTGACGAATGAATTTCAGCACTCCCCCAGAGGTATGGATAAAGTCAAACACTCACATGAGAAGCTAAAAATTTTACAAATGATCAAACGCAATCCCTTTACCAGGTTGATCTAGCAATTGTTCACATCTAAAAAATTCACACAATCAGTTCCTTCAAAATCTATTACATTAGTGTTCGGTTCCTTGTGTAATTATCGAATAGATATACATAAGCGTACAAATAGAAAACTGCCACTTTACTTCATAATTTGAGGTTTTATTATAAGAAAAACTCGTTACATACTCATTCTTTGTGGCAGCTCCTGAATTCCTCGTCGAAAAAATTGTTCGTCTTTTGACGCGATGTACGAATCGATCCGATTTGTACCTCTAGGTACAAATAATTCTTCTTTCTATTTTATTTAGTCATTCATTTTTATGGATTGTAAGATTAAGAACTCAGAAATAAAACTCAACTCCCAATATGATTTGTCTCTTCTTCCTAATGCTTCGCTATTCGCTAATGCTTCGCTATTCACACTGCTAGTGAAAGCCTGGAAACGATATAATTAACGTAATAATTTAGCTTCATGAAAGATATTTTTTTGTCAGAAATTTCCTGACGCATATTCGTAGACACAAATAAAAAACCAACCAAAATATACAGGATATTTCTGAAGTACAAAAAAATGCCTCTGTTTAAGTAGAATTGACCGATAGTAGGGGCTGTAGATTGTGATAATCTAAATATGCAGTTTGTATGAATTTAGATTTTATGTATGCCAAATTCTCTGATGCACCCGGTACATTCCTCAAGTTCAACAAAATTCCCAAAAGTAGTTTCCATGATCTGAATAGACTGAAGTGTGTGAACTGTTGGTGATGATTCCCAATATTTGTAATTGACCGTGCAGATGGAATTTTCTGAAACATCCTTTACATTTCTGAAGGAATAACAAAAAAATTAAATTCAGTTGCACGATTAAAACAAAAAGTACGTAGAATGTCTAAATTTGCTGAATTTGAGTTTTAAGTATGTGAATTTCTCCAATGTATCCAATGTATGGTATACATTTTTTAAGTACTAAAAGATACCCAAAGAACACTTTCCATAAGTAGAATTAATTTAGTAAGCCCCCTATTCTTTCTCCTGGCAGGTTTACTTATCCGCCGGATATGCCTTTAATGATATATAAGAGTCTCCGAGTAAAACCTCATAGATTGGCAGACCCTAGTTATAATATTTGCTTTAAAATGTTTAGAAATAAAATGAAGTTTGAAATTTTGAGTAGCCCCAGATATAGCCTAGAAGCCCTGGTATATCTGAAAAGCATCCGAGATAGTTGAGAAGCTCCTTGTGGATTTGGGAAGTCCCCTGTACTATTCAGGGCACACTATATATTTCGAAAGTGGAATTGATCTAAAAGTAGGGACTATGGGTTGTGATTTTAGTTTTTATTAATTTGAACCCCCGTTAATTTCGAAAAACCTCCTGTACATTTCTAAAATGAAAAATCCTGTCTTGATATGTAGAAATGACTTAAAAGAAAGGATAATTATTTCATGATTCATATTAAACAAGCAGTATAATTGAATTTTTTGTTAGTTATAATGTAATAAATCAGAAAGTTTTCAAATTGTGTTTGACGCTGGATAGGTCGAGGCGGTCCTCAGGCTTTGGCTCAATCTGGATATCAATTCATTGGATTTTTGTTTGTGGGAATATCTTAAATCTTCGGTGTAGGCGATCCCAACCATTGATTTGAGAAATCGAATTGTGGCATCATGTCATCATATCCGAAATACGTCTGGGATATTCGACAGAATACGGCAGTTAATGAGAGAATTATCTCATGCATTTGGCATGTTTCGACATTAAATTTTATATTTATTGCAAGATTTATATCAAACACGCACTATAATTCAAAATTTTGTTAGTTATAATTTAATAAATCAGAAAGCTTTCACATTGTTTTGTTTTTTCTTGGATCAAAAATCTAAACACAATTATTCAAATAATTGAACTGACACAAAGGTATCACAGAAAATTTATTACATCTGTGACTATTCAACTCAATCGCCAATAATTCTGTGAACTTGAATGTAATGTGGATAAGACCTTATTAAAAATTTTAATTTATTCCCTGAAAAGTATCGATTATATCCAACATTTCCAAGAGAACTTTTTTCTTAAAAGTTGAGCAAGGATTCAGAGGAAGCAAAATTTTCGAAATCTCGTGATCACAAAAACTGATATAAGAGAAAATGAAATAGAGGTGGCTATTTTGAACTCCTAATAATAAAGTTTCTGACAAAAAAAAAACTATGCATTTAATCAAATATGTGAAATTTCAAACTATTTGAACTCAGAACCGGTTAAAATAATTTAAAATCGCGAATTTGTCTACTACTTCTAAGGGGTGCAACAAAAATCTTTCAAACATGCATAAAAATTCGGAAAAAGTGAAACAAAAACCAACCTGTTTCAGGATTTGATTGCCCAATATTTTTCTTCTGAGAAAATGAATTTGTTCCACAATTGGGACGCGCACTATAAAGAAAATATATAGACTATTGAAATATATCGGAAATTAAATAGAAAAAAATTGTATACAATGCAATTTTTGGCAACAATTCAAGGGTCATTAATATCTATATTTCAAGTTTTTTGTATTTCATCTTTAGGATGACAAGATTATTACTTAATTTCACAAAGAGAGTATTAGCAAAATTTCTCAGCAATTAATTCGATAAATTCATGGTGATAATCCAGTTAGATCCAGTCCTGATACTTGATTGTTGATACCTGCCAAAAATTGTCTTGTACCCAAATATATTTTTTCCTGTTTCTTTCGGCAAATTCCTTCTCAATAGATAGGTACATATAGACTGGACAAATGAAATCAATTCCTATGTATTGGTCTACGTATTGTCCAGCAAGGCACATATTCTAAGCACATGGCATGGTCGCATCGAGCGGTAAAAATTCTGATGGCTCATTATTTTCAAGTCGAACATTTATAATTGCTATGATTAAGTAGTCGGTTGTAAAAAAACAATCTTTTTTGCAGATATGTAGATGACTTTCAACCCATTATGACAGGATGTCAGTGCACAGCGTGCTCAAAATATTCACGAGGATACATTCATCATTTATTATCAGTACAAGAATTATTAGGACCAGTTTTGATTATGATGTGAGTATATCTCTATCAGAATTTAGAAAAGCCCTCACACGATGTGAGGAGTTTTTGCAAGCTTGTAATGAAGTCGGTTCTCGGACTCAGGATAATTTCGATACAGAAACGGCCAAATTCTCGTGATTATACTCCATATTCATGACTATGCAAGATATCAATAACATCTATACAGGATATTTCAAGAAAAAAAAACTTTTTATGAACATAATTCCTAGACATCTTACCTTTTGAGGTACAGGGTGGTAAAGTTTTCAGAAATAAATAATTTATTATTAATATCTACAAAACCACTCAGAAATGTCATAAATATATTATGAATCATGAGACAGTTTTCAGTGTATTTCCAATTATTTCTTAATCACTTGACTTTTTAATCCGATGCACGGTTTCCGCTTGAAAAATAAAATAAAAATCGTTTCTCTGCCTGATCATAACAATAATATTTCAAACACCAAATTAATAAGATGCGAAGAGCTTGATTCAAAGACTGATGAACTATTACTGTAAATAATTCAATTATTCAGCTTTATTTATCCCAATGAGTTGTTCACTTTCATATTTACTTTATATTTAGGGATTCATTAATTAAAAATTTTTCTATTTATGATCGAAAGATCAGTCATTTTATTTCCAACGACGTTTCGGGCTGTGCCCTTAATCAAATTTGGACTGAAATATAAACATAAATATTATGATGATTATTGATTATCATACTTACAACGATTAACTTCACAGTTAATGATAAATTATGTATGAAATGAAATGAACAGAGATCCATTACCTTTTTCCTGATATGTTTGCAATTGTCAACGTAAGAAGTTGTTCGTCATGTGTTAATAGTTGACTGAATATACCGAAATCATCAGTTCTTTTTCATTTTCTTATGTGTTCTCATTATTTATTTTCTGAATCAGTGTTGAGTAAATTTTATTCAGTCCTGGAATGTCTGTTCTATCATTGATTGCTCTTTGGTTTTGTTTGATAGAAATCATTTCAAAAATTCTCTTGTCTTTCTTTTCTCCTTGTCTTATATTTTTGTATTTTTGAAGTCGAAAGTATAGTTATTGTCTATTTTGAGTTTATATAGAGCTGTTTGGGTCTTTGAATATTTATGACCCTTCATTATGTCATCAAGTCTTTGTTTAGTTTGTCCTTTGTATACTCCCTCGCAATCATTGCATGGAATTTCATAGATAACATGTGATTCCTGGGATATTGGTTGTCGCGATTTTAACTTTGAGAAGAGCTGCTTGACTTGTGTATAAGGTTTGTGCACTATTTTTATGCTAGTGAAAGGTTTTATGATATTTTCTATTTTTGTCGGACAATATTGGTATATATGTAATAGGTACCTTTCCTTTACTTGAATTTGGGGTGCTGTAAAATTTATGAACACTTTGCCTTTTATTAATCAGTTGCATACTTGATTCAAAATGAGAGGTCTGTAACTTGGTGAGGTAAGTTGAATTGCTCTGTCTATATATTTTATTAAAATAATAGTTTTTTTTTTTTTGTTTAAAATAGTGTGATGAATTGAATTCAAGTATTTTGTCTGCACTGATCGATTTTCTTAATAATTTTGATTTGATTGTTCTGTTCTGGCTCTATTGTAAATTTTAGCTTTTCATGGAAACTGTCCAGGTCCGATAGTATTTTCTGTACTTCAGCTTCTGGTGTAATTATCAAGCGTCATCCACATATCCTTTGAATATTGTGATATGCAACTTATTGATAAAAAATAATGATCCTCCCTCATTAATACAAAAAATTAAAAGGCAATGTTCATAAATTTTACAGCACACCAAATTCATGTAAAGAAAAGGAACCTATTGCATACAGGGTGTCTCAAGTTCGAGTGCCTATTAGACATTTCTGGAGAACTAGATATATTTGAAATCTGAAAATTGGGATTATGATATTGTTCGAAGTTCTCTACAGAGCTAAAATATTTTCGAAGCCCAAAAACTTCCGGTTATACAGGGAGTGAAAATAAATTCGATGAAAAATTTTTTTTTCAAGTTTTCCATTCCATGTATGAGCGAGTATTCAATAGTGAATACATTTCTGTTAAAACCATTGTATTAAATCGAATATTTTTAAAAATATCTAAAAAAACTGGAAAAAAGTCAAATATTTTCAGTCAGTAATATGTTCATTATTCTTAATTTAAATATCCTAAGCGCAACCCGTTTTTGCAACATCGAAGAGGAAGGATGTGAAAAGATCATGCATATTTTGGATTTCAAAAATATCATCACAGGGTGTTTCAAATTTTGGGTTGAAAATTGTGATCTTAAATTGGCCATAACTTCTGTTTTTCAAATTAGAACCGTATTTTTTTATAATTGTGTTGGATTCTGCGGTCAAAAATAATGATAGTTTTCTCACATGATTATGCTCCTAAATTCAATAATTTCTGAGTTATTTGAGATTTTCTGGATTTATGTAGTACGTAGAGTCAAATTCTTCGAATCTGATTCAAAAGGATATTCTGTGAGCATAGAAGATAAATCATCCCATTTATAATTCACAAGTGTCAAACAGGTCTTATTGTTAGTCGTTATGAAATTTTTTGATTTCACAAAATGAATCGTTGCTATTCTAATAATGAGATTTTGGATTTATTTCTTATATTGTATTTTTTTCAATTGTATACGCAATACACATTCAAATGCACTTAATGATATTGTTTATTTCAAATCCATTGTGGATGACACAAAATGTTGAGTATCCAATGAGAAGTCTCCCCATTTTTTTTACAATTTCTGAAAAGATGTTTCAAACTTTCTAAATTTTGGAATGTAAGAGCCCCTAACGAATACAAAAAAAGAGCAGTTGATGAAATTAGTATTTCGACTTATTTCGAAGCGAATGAGAATTCATCTCTTCATTAGGAAACACATTAAATAGATTCGCTACTTCAGTACACCGAATTATGATTATAAATAAATTATGATAATAAAAATACGTTTCAAAACTCAAATTAACAAAATAAATGATCAGGTAAGAGTTTCAATATGTTAACCATTTTGTTCCACACACTTTCGAATACGTCTTGAAACACCTCGGTTAGTCGCTCGCTCAATTTCCTCCTCCTTTAGTGAGTGGAAAGCATCCTCCATACGCCGTTTCAAATCTTCTTTGCTTTCAATAGGAGATTCATAGACTATGTTTTTATTCTACCCCATAAATAAAAATCTAAGGGAGTAAGATCGGGAGATCGTGGGGCCAAAACAGTGAAGAACGGCGTCCGATCCTCGATTACCAAACATTGCATTCAGTTCTTCAGACACCTCGTGCGAACTATGTGCCGGGGCCCCATCCAGTTGATAATATGCCGTAGTTGACATACTCAACGGTAGTTCATTCAAAAACTCAGAAACAACATTTCTCAGAATTTCCAAAAATTTTTCTGTATTTAAATTTTCTTCATAAATGTAGTACCGCACTTTATTGTTCATCAAAAGAGCAAACACATTAAAACTAAATTTGTTCTGCGGTTTTCTTTGTGTTTTTCTATTTTCACTTCTCCAAATGTGGCAATTCTTTCAATTAAATAGGCCTTCATTATTGAATTTTGCTTCGTCTGTCCAAACGATCTTTTTCAAAAATCTTTCCTCATTTTCAAGTTTTTCTAATATTCCTCTACAAAAATTCAACCTTTTTATGTAGTCACCTGGTTCTAATGCATGAACTTTCTCATATTTGTAGTCATGCATGTTGTTTTTTTTCAAAATTCAGTGCACTGAATTTCTGTCTGAATCGATTTCATGAGCTGCACTTCGAATAGATGCATTTTCATTCGCTTCGAAATAAGTCAAAACACTAATTTCATTTTCCTCATCATCAACTACCCTTCTTTTGTATTCTTTAGGGGCTCTTACACATCCAAAACTTTGAAAGTTTGAAACATATTTTCTAAAGATCTTCTCCGTCATGGAAAGTAAATGGGGATACTTCTCGTTGAAGGCCCGGCAGGTTCTACTACTAATTCTGTCATATTCACCATGTATATGAAATAGATCCAGAATTTCGTAATTAGAATAACGGTTCATTTTGTTAAATCGAGAAATGAAGATAACGAATAACAATAACACCTGACACTTGTGAATTATTAACAGATAATTTATCTTCAATGGGTACCCATGGTTTCGAAAAAATATTCATTGAATTTTTTTAGATGCAATCAATTTGACTCTACGTACACCATAAATCCAGAAAATCTCAAATAACTCAGAAATTATTGAATTTAGGACCATAATCATGTGAGAAAACTATCATTATTTTTGACCGCAGAATCCAACACAATTATAAAAAAATAGGGTTCTAATTTGAAAAACAGAAGTTATGGCCAATTTAAGATTACAATTTTCAACACAAAATTTGAGACACCCTGTGATGATATTTTTGAAATCCAAAAGATGCATGACCTTTTCACATCCTTCCTCTTCGATGTTGTAAAAACGGTTTACGCTCAGGATATTTAAAATAAGAATAATGAACATATTACTGACTGAAAATATTTGACTTTTTTTCCAGTTTTTTTGGATATTTTGAAAACTATTCGATTTAATACAATGGTTTTAACAGAAATGTATTCACTATTGAATACTAGATCATACCAGGAATGGAAAACTTGAAAAAAATTTTTTTCGTCGAATTTATTTTCACTCCCTGTATAACCGGAAGTTTTTGGGCTTCGAAAATATTTTAGCTCTGTAGAGAACTCCGAACAATATCATAATCCCAATTTTCAGATTTCAAATATGTCTAGTTCTCCAGAAACGTCTAATAGGCACTCGAACTTGAGACACCCTGTATATACCACTACCATATATAACAATATAGTCCGAAAAAATAAAAATTATCATTAAACCTTACACTAGCATAAAAATAGTGCACAAACCCTATACACAAGTCAAGCAGCTCTTCTCAAAGTTAAAATGTGAAAGAAAACCAATATCTCAGGAATCACACGTTATCTATGAAATTCCACGCAATGATCGCGAGGGAGTATACATAGGACAGACTAAACAAAGACCTGATGATATAATGAAGGGTATTAAATATTTAAACACAACTCAATATATACTCAAAATAGACAATAACCATACTTTCGACTTCGAAAATACAAAAATATTAGACATGAGAAATTATTTATATCAAACAAAACCAAAGAGCAATCAATGACAGAACATACATTCAAGGACTAAAGAAAATTCACTCAACACTGATTCAGAAAATAAATGATGAGAACACATAAGAAAATGCAGAACAAGAACTGATGATTTCAGTACATTGAGTCAACTGTCAACACGTGACAAAAAACTTCTTACCTTGACAATTCCAAACATATCAGGAAAAAAGTAATGGATCTCTATTCATTTTATTTTATACATAATTTAACTTAAACTGAGAAATTAATCGTTGTAAGTATGATTACCATCATAAGTTTATGTAGGTATATATTCCAGTCCAAATTTGATAAAGGGCCCAGCCCGAAACGTCGTTTGGAAATGAAATGACTGTGATCTTTCGATCATAAATATAAAAATTTTTAATTAACGAATCCCTAAATATCAAGTAAATAGAGAAGTGAACTATAAATAATGACAACCGCTTTGATAACAGATATATAGATATTTGGTCAATGCCTACTACAATAAGTAGCTATTCCTTCTTACTTGCATACATAATATAATTTACTCCAATGGAAACTCTTAATTATTTAAGCGAAAACTGCATCGGATTGAAAGATTTCGGTTGATCAACTTTAGCAAGAAATGATAGAGAATTTCAAAAATAATTCTGTAAAACTCCTGTTCGCCTCATTAGAATATTGTCACATATACGATCGGCCGACCGAACATCCTGAACTTTGATTACGGATGATTCAAGGAGTCCAATCGTTTCGAGACCGTTTTTGGCTTGATATCGAATAATTGAAGATATTTAGGTAAAACCAATGTACTACTAGGAAAAAGGGCACAAAAATACTAAAGTTCAGAGAGTTCTTTTTGTCGGAAAAGAGAGTGAAAGTAGACTTCCGAAAAATACATTCAAAGGGAATGTTTTCTCGTAACTCTGAAATCGACAGGTTGACAGAGTCTCTGAGGATTCGTAGACCGGAGACTGGTAACACAGTTTCTACGAGATGTAGAGTGCAAGAAGGACTTGTCGGATATTTCCGGTTTCTTCTTGGACTGGATTTCCTAAATTAATGAAAATCCCTTTAATTGAAAAGAGGTTGTACAACTTAAAACTTTATTTACACTATGTACACCTCGGATGTCTGGATTGCACATATAACCTCCTCTTACGACCACAATGAGTCAACACACTCACTAGAAATGATGTATATATTTCTCTAAGTTTTAACCTTAGTTCTATTTATGTTAACTGTATAAATCAAACAAAACCTTGAAATATATACAAGTTCCCCCTCTTCAAAAGGGGGCGTAAAAACGGTTTGACCAAATAAATGGAAAGTGCAAAACGTACAATTCTGGCCTTTCCCGAAAATACCCAGGCGGAATTCCAGCATTCGACAAAGGTTCAAATATAAAGATCTATTTCTTGGTCATCCGGTCATAAACTCATACCGAAAGTACCTCTGGTCATCCGGTCATAAACTCATACCGAAAGTACCTCGTTGTAAATTCTTTCACTTTCGAAACTAATTGAGGTACTTCGGAAAATGCAGTTCCATGACCGTTACAAATCTTAACAGGGAAACTAGAATCTCGATGGGAATGTTCGGCGATTTCCAAGTATTTTTCGATTTATATCAATTTTCAATGAAGAATTGAGGACTTAATAGAACACCACAAAGGCAAATTAGGGTTCAAATTTAAAGGATTCTTCTGCACTTGCATATTCAATACATTTTCTGCCTTATGTCCAATGTATGGAGGCTTTTGTAGGAAGCCGCGACATTACTTTTTGAAGAATTTGGAGAGACGGTAGAAGGTGTAATTAAGTATCCAGAAATGGGCAAACGTTAAAATTCAAAAATTAAGAAGCTTACAACAGTATTAATATTGAAAATTTTTTACTTATGAATAATGTTTTTTAATTTTCATTAATTTTTACCAACGAGAATGTTGTATTTTCATTTGATTAAATTCCGATCCGAAAATTCCTAAAATATAAAAGATAAAAACAGTGATTCCATTAAATATAATTAAATTGCAACAGTTCTTTTTTGATGATGATTTATAAATTCTGAAAGGTTAGTTGCTGTATTCTTCCTTCATTTAGATCAGAGTGGTGAAGTTTGGAAAACCCTTAATTTTACGCCTTGATGGAGGTAAATGAATCATGCAATTCCAATTGGCTATACATTTATACCGGTGCAAGAAAAATGCAAAAAACTAATATCAAAAATATATATTTCTATGGTGTTTACTCATGCAGTGGACAAGTGTTCCTTCCGTAGATAAATCCGAACCAGCTGTTTACCGCTGACAATAGCTTTTACCGCATTGTTCAGTAGTGGTTACTTAAGTTGATTTATGGACCACATCCTGCATTGTTGAACATTATTATCATCATTCATTATTACAATGATTATCCTACACTTTCAATATTTCAATTTAGTGCAAATTACAAATACTGTTTTTATCTTTCAGTCACAATGTACATCATTACCTCAGATTTTTTGAGAAAATCAGGGAATGTATATCTGCAAACAGTTTGGATGAGTTGGAAACAGGTATAGAGACTAGTTTTAGGAAACACCAACAGGATATGTTAATACCTAAAAAAAATCCAGTTGTCAGTGAGTCATCCTGATTTTTGTTTGAGCGGCCTATCCACTTGATTCTTTTGTACTTTTTGTTAAATATATTTTCATTGAAGACTTTTATTATTGAATGTACCAACCTACAGCAATATGATCGACAATGTAAGTTTCAATGAATAAAATAATCAACATATATAGGGTTTGTCTTTGTTCACTGAGTTTATTTTAACCATAGGTTCTTGATATCATAAGTAACACTTTTTTCCCATACCGTTTGTCCATATTCAGCTGCGTTAAAAAGTTACAAGCATTTTAAGTTTTCACATTGGGCAAATACCCCTCGGTAGTCCAGTTTAGTTTGAATGAAAATTACCTTCCACAACATCCACTATTGAATCTGAATTTTCTAAAAACGTTATTTTCCCTCTAAGAAATGATTCACTCACTCATGTTTCATCAGATGATAATGTCGATTTAATTCCTTTCAACTTCAAATATCTCAAAAATGGTGCTATTTAGGAAAAAAGATTAAGAATGATTTTATCTGCAAAAAAGACTAATGATTCTAGGAATTACAAGATACGGACCTTTAGTTCAAGTGATATTTGTTTTCATGCAATTTAACTAATCTGTACAGTAGTAATGAGAAACCCACAAGAAATGGAATAAATCTATTGATGCCAAAATATGCATGACTGTTATCAAAAACCTTCTACAAGAGATCATTTCAATTGATATTGTCGTTTGAATATTACAGGTGAAAATGCAATTTTTTATGAAATTTCAACACCCCATATCTTTTGAACGGGGCCAAATTTGGAAAAATGTTATAGGAAGAAAATGTTTGTTTTGACGTAAAAAATCTATAGTTAAAATTAACGCAGTGGTCAAAGACTCACCCTGTATATATTTATTGACCGACAAGGGCGGAAGATCAAATTGAATTGAAAAAATGTAAAGAAGCATCTGCGTGAGGTCAGGAGTTTTTGCGCGCTTATTTAAAGTCTAATCCTGGACCCATGAACAGTGTGATAATAAAGCAACCACCACAATATGAAACAAACCTGTATCTAATTTCTGATGATGGAATTCAGGTAGAAGTATTATTTGGGTAAAACCTCGCTTATTGTTCTTGCTAACAACGTTTTGATAAACATATCGTTTTCAAGGCAAAATCGGCTTTTGAAAAGGCTAAAAATATATGACATTTTTTGTGCATTCATGAAAATTGAAAATTTTCAGCTTGTAGCACGAATGTTCCTACTGGAAAAGCGTCCTATCCGTTTTGCTCAAATGCCTGTAATTTTCAAATATTGAACCGAAAGTGGTCTCCATCGATTGAGTTCGACTTCCTGACGAAAAATCCGTTTTCAAAACTGAGTATGTCCTGCCGACAGTCCGGCTGTGTACTATCATCTGAAAGAGATGAGCTTGGGTTTTCATATTTTCCGAACAGGTTAATTGGACAAGTATCTCCTCTAAGTTCGTTGTTGGGCCAAATAAGTCGAATTGTTAAAATTAACGCAGTGCTCAAGGACCCACCCTGTATGTGTAGATTTGGAAATATCATTCATAAGCATAGAAAACTTCATGTTGATGTAATAAACAAAGTGGTCATAGTTAGCCAGTTTAATAATGTTTTCCTTCAAAGCTTTCGACATGGGTAGTGTTTGACCATATCATAATTTTCTTTGTATGGAAGCAATGAAACAAATAATATAATTTGTAGAAATATGTTTTCAGACATTTTGCCGCATATCTAGTTTGAGAATGAAGTAATTTCCACGAAAATTTAAAATACGAAAACAAATTTTAAAAAATAATTGAATTCTACGAAGATATTTGAAAACAAATTTTGAGAAATGCGTATTCAACTTTAAAATTCATATGTTCTAGCTCTAGCTTGTTGAACCAGACAGTAGCAAAATGTTTTATAAAGATACTAGCTAACCTGACAGACTTCGTCCTGTCAAAAAGATTTGTAATGAGGCAGTTTTTGTGCCTACGTATTTAAAAAAATTCTCCTGAACAGAACCGTCACCCTGTTGATAGGGCGTTGTGAATAAAAAATAATTAAATAAAACATATATAAGGATTTAAAAGTAAGTAATCGCTTTATTGTTAATCATGTGAATCATAATTATTATTATTATCATTGTAGTGCTATGTGGTATACGATGTTTTTGTTTGATTACCTGGCGCATAGATAAACAAGTCTGATGGTTTTCCAACATGGGAACAGGCAACATACAATTGACCATGTGAGAAACATGGGTTTTCTAGATTAATACCACAAACACTTAATGATTGCCCTGGGACTTGTTTATAGTCATAGCAAAAGCAAGCCGCACTGGAAACTGTAGTCGTTTAAACTCAAATAGCACGTGAGTCGGAATCATTGGGATGCGCGGTATGAGAACATCTTCTCCTTTATACTTTCCTTTGAGTATAGTTGCTTCTATCACATTGTTTAGTAATTTTTTTATCGCTAACCGTGTACCGTTGCAAAGACGCGGTTGGTTGATTATTCGCAACATTATAACCACCGATCCAACCTTTAATTGAAGATTGTGAGGTGGCAATCCTGGCAAATCCAGCGAGTTTAAAAATTCCGGTGGATAGTTGACTACATCATCTTGATTAGTAGCCGAATCAACTGATTCATATATCCTCAATTCGTCTGTAATTTGTTCTTGAATTTTGAAATTTAATTCATTTACATCTATGTTTTTGCAGCCAGTATAGCTCGTTCGCTCAACCAATCATGGTTTCTGTAATTTTGAGAAACATCTGGAAACACCTTCTGAATAAGTTCATCTTTTGATCGAGTTAACTGACAAAAGCTTTGAGGAAAATTAATGCAGCCAGGCAACATGTCTATAGGAAATTTGCCATAACCAATGTCAATGAGTTGTTTAGAGAATATGTTTCCAGATTGGTCATTTTGCAACTCGACACGCATATTCTTGCTTAAATGAAGTACTTTGACATGTTTCCACAAATTGGAGGACTTTAGACATGCATTGAGTTCATCAGCTGGCGTTGATCGTGGAATCACTGGCAATGTTTGACGAAAATCTCCTGCTAATAAAATCATTGCACCACCAAATCGGTTATTATTGCTCCGTAGATCTTTTAAGGTTCTGTCTAAAACCTCCAAAGATTTTTTATGTGCCATCGTGCATTCATCCCAAACAATCAATTTACATTGCTGCAAAACCTTTTTAGTTACAAATTATTGTATGGAAAAAAGAAAAGGGCCATTTATAGGGTTTTTCCAGCAATAATCCTAATTTTTCTCGCCGTAAAAACCATCCTTGAACTTCAACGAACATTTTAAAAAAAGATTTGGCCAAATTGGTCCAGGCCTTGTTGAGTTATGCGCTTACCAACACATTTTGCGATTCATTTTTATATTATAGATTATCTCCATCTCTGAGCAGATTTGGCATAGTCCCTAGTCTTGCACAAAATTGGATCATTTTGTACCTCAATTCATTTATATTCATTGCTCTATTAAATTCATACCAACATTTTCAAATACAATATATTCATGTACAGGGTGTTTCAAAAAAAGGTGACCCCCTCTCTAGGATAGGTAGGAAACTGAAAAATAATTGGGGTTTGCTCAGTTAAAAATTTTCGTAATGCCATCCGTATTCAAGATACGATTTTAAAATTTTGCTGAAACAACTGGCAACATTGTAATGAAATTTTATACGAATATGTTTTGGAAGCTGATACATCCAATGAATTCATTTTTATGTCTGACTCTCGTAGAGGGCGCTAGTTACACGGTTTGTACCAAGTAGTATTGAACATAACTTTTTTAATATTAGATTTATTGAGCAAAATTTCAAGCGAACTTAAACATCATTCAATTTCACACAAAAAAGGTACTCTTGGTAAAACTCGATACTGTGTACCGTTTTTGGAGTATTATTATTATTATTATTTGGAATACTTTAAATTTTTTATGTTGTGACGTCTTCATATATGGAAAACTCATTTGTAGGTTTCTATGTTTTTATCTCTACTAACGCATTTCGTCATGGGTGCGAACACACACACTGGATTATTCATTATGTGGCTTCACGAAGTGTTCCATGTCGCAGACACTAGGCGTTTTCTCTTTGTAACGTTTAATAGCGGGAGCCTCTCAGGATTTGATCCCGGCGCCTTGTCGCATCTCAAGTAAGAATCATATCCACTTCAGCTATTAAACTACCGGAAGCGATTGTCGTTAGGAGGTGCCTTATCAAAGACTGCTTTCCCCAGTAACGTATAAACTAAATCAGAGCGCGTTAATGCCACCTAAGCAGTGTCGCGATACCTTGGCAGACCAGGAACCACGTATCGTACATGCTGGGAGAGGCGTTAAGAATTTAGTTGAGTGTTGCAAATATGGGAGCGATTTTCGGAGCTCTCTTGTCTCTCAGCATTTCATCACTCGTCTGCTTCTCAGGATGCATCGTAAAGACTACCAATTATATCATGTTGGTGTCACCAATGTATAATTACTTGTTTATATCCTTACTTAAGGCGGTACATCACCTTCTATGTGCCTATACTATTTCAATGCTAACTTGATGAGTATTCCCTAGTGCGTACCTTCCGCCGATTTTTGATATGATGCATAGTTTTTGGCTAATTACACTTTGAAAATTGAAATACTTTTCAGATGCAAATATTTCCTCACGGAAATATTTTATCGAAAAAACTCATAGGTAGTCGTTCGGTATTACATTGAACTTTGAAATTAGCTAATTTTTTTTTTTTCAATTTCCTCAATTTTTCGAGTTATTCTCGTTCTTGTATTAAATAATTGTATTTGGCCCGCCTCCCAATGGTTGACACCTCTTTAAGGCAGATGGGCCAATAGAAATATTCTATGCTAGAGCACCGACTAAATATATTGTAGGTACTTGAGTATTGTTGTGTATTGTGTATTATTATGTACAATAATTTCTGTACAGTTGATTTATACATTTCAAAATAACTTATTGTATGTACAATGTTCAAATCTGTACAAGGCTAATGACCCAAGCAGTCGATGCATTCAATTACAAATTATTATTATATTCTACCTGAACAGCTGGAGTCCTATCTAGCGAAAGTAACGAAAGTGATCTCAGATTTGCTGTTTCAAGGAATTTCATTTTTAGTATAGACGTCAACTTCATCTCTGAACGCTCTTTATTTCTGAACTATGCAACACAGTTAGTACAGTGTTATTTCGTATAAGATTCTAATACATAATTTCATTCCGCACCTATGGCGAATAAGCGAACTGCTCCATCAAGAGTGACAAAATGAATCAGAAAATCAAGATTGATAAGAAATCTTCTGAAGACAGGGTAAGTTCAGTTCATGAGAGTATATTTATAAAATTAGATATAAATATGATATATTTCATGTGACTCTATGAAAGAGTAAAATTGGACATGATATTCTCAAAATTCCAGTTAGTTTGAAGAATATTTTGTATGCATTATTTTGTAAGCAACTGCAATATTCGAAATCGTTTTGTACATTGGAGTAGAAGTTGTATCAATGTTTCTCTGAAATTTGAAAACATTTTTTTGCAGACCATTCGTTTCTCAAAATAAACCACAACCTTCTAGTGAATCTGTCGATTCAGTAGAATATGTAACAAACGAGTGAGTAATTATTGATTTTTTCACTGAAATAGGATCTCAAAAAAAAACTCATTTCAGAATTGCAGAGACCTATCCCGAATTGGATAAAGAGGTAGACCAGTCATATACTTCTATAGAAAAGTTATTGAACGGTCGTCGTATAGTCAACTTAGGTCATGTTCTCATGAAATATGAGAAAATCTGTAGGCATGGGGAGAGATGCACGATGGGAAAAATGAATTTCGTGAGAGAAACAAGATCAGGATTGATTTCACGGCTACATTTTTTTTTGTGATAATTGCGAAAAGTCGTATATATTGTGTACAGATCCAAATAATAGTGAAAATGAATTAACGATGGCTGTCGTTTGGGTCAATATGTCAATAGAAATTGGAAAAAATCAATGTGAGGAGTTGTTCGCCCTTATGAACATTCCTTTCATGGCACAGAAGACTTATTGTCATACAACTCGAAAAATAAAAGAGGTATTTGTATTAAAAAAAATTATTAATTAGATAATATTGAAAAATTGAGATGTTTCAGATCTGGGAGGAAAAACTTTTCGAGAATATGAGACTCGCAGGAGAAAAAAGTGGCCTTAGAAAAAGGAAATGTTTGTGCTGATGGCACACCCTATATTTCTGTTATCGTTGATGGAGGTTGGAGTAAGAGAAGTTATGGGCATGGCTACAATGCAGCATCCGGAGTCGTAAGTAGGCATTGAATAATTCTTACAAAATTCGTGGTTTTTGTTTTGTTGTTGAACCTATTATATTATTTAGGGCATAATCATCGGTGCTGAGACGAAAAAACCTTTATTTGTGGGAGTGAGAAATAAAACTTGCCCCTCATGTTATTATTATAAAAGAAATAATCTACCTCCAAAGCCCCACCATTGTGCACTGAATTTCAGTGGTCCCTCAACTGCTATGGAACAAGAAATAATTGTTGAAGGTCCTATTTCGTACAATGGGCGTGCCTATTTTCAGTTCCTTGAAATTTTCGCTTGGTGCCATCTAGAGGAATTCGAGTTTCGCCGCAAGGTGGTGTACAGCCTTAAGCGTTTCGTACCTGGCCCAAACACACTAGACTCGTCCGTATGCTTTTTCAAGGTGTGCGACATGCCACAGATACTAGGAATTTGTTCTGCAGATCTGCATTAGAGAGGAAATCCGCATTTCCGTCGATATGTGCCAGAACGCAGTTGAAAACTTCAGAAATGGCTTACATCAGTGCAACGCTTATGATGGACATCATCTTGAGTTCTCTAAAACTCAAGGGCAAAATGGGGTGTAGCACTGACTTAAGCAGAATAAACCACTTTTTCGTAGGTGTGCCAATTTTTTTAACAGCCCATCAAGTACATTGATTTCAACAAACTAATACATCCGGTGATATGACCTCTCAAATTTTAACTAATTACTCGGTGAGATCTGTATCATTAATTAATAATAATTATCAACCCTGAGGTTCTCGGTTTGATATCTTAGAGTTTCAGGTCTACCAATATGTGGGTGACATTCAGTATATGTACTTGAATATATGGACATATATCCTCAGTGATTCTTGCTTGAATTAATTAAAGAATACATGAACTGAAAACAAATTCTAAGTGTACACCTTATCTTATTGATATTGATATTTTGACTATAATGGCATGCACACGAAAAAAAAAAGTTGTATAGTGGAATTTTTCGATGGCCTATTTAAGACACTACACAATAAACAGGGTGTTATTAGACGGCATTGGAAACTGAATTATTTGAAATCTGAAAATCGATATGATTTATATCGTTCGTTATATTTTATAGAGCTAAAATATTCTTGAAGCCAAGGCCTTACAGGTTATATAGAGTGCGAAATACTTTTCGACGCTTTTGTTCACCTGAATAGAGTGCTAAAAAACTTTCCCGACTATTTTCAATTTTCGTATTGTTCGATGAAAATTATATCACTAGTATCACCTAAAACCAATTATGTTTGTTCGAGAGCACGATGATTCCCGAACAGAATGATTTCGATTTGATCAGTAGTTTCGATGTAAAAAATACTCTTTTCGAATTGATCTCTTCAAATTCATTTTTTTTTCATTATTCTCATTAGTTTCTATTTGTATATGAATCATGCGCACTATCCAATCAACAATTTCGTCTCCAAAAATTCGTCGATTTTTGTATTCTTTCCTGTTTTATGTGAAAAAGAAATATCTTTGATCATATGAGACAATTTGTGTTTTCGTCTCTGCTACAATATACCAGCAAATATCTTTGAATTAATTTATATACCATACATATGTAATACAGTATTTTTGAACGAGGAATCATTCGTAAATATTGGGCATTTATTTGTATAGCTTGTGTACATAATCAATTAACCGGTACTAACTAACAGCAAACGCATATTAGGAATCACAATAAATTTAAACGAATGTTTATCAATTCACTTATCACTCATGTTTTTATACAAAATATATGAATTTTCCCGAATGAATCGTGTTCCATAAACGCATTTCTACTCTTGACAACTAGGTACTATTTAGAATTAGATTGAAGGATATTAGTTGATTCCGCTAGAGAATAGCAAGTTATAATTATTTTTTGAATCTATATCATTCATTCAGAAATGTACTGAGTGTGTTCTGGTATCTTTAACGAGGAATGGCAGGTAGGTGAAAATGAATATGCTAGAGCCACAATTCATGTTTCGGGCACCCAAAAAAAAAAATTATCTATTATATAGAAAATGCCATCATTCTTTTTCAATATATTCCTCATGAATTCGATATACTTTTGCACACGGTTGAAACAGTTATCAAAGCATTTCCTCTATCAGAATCAGTTTTTTTTATGTAAGCCAACAGAAATGATTCATTGGGTGTCAGGGCAGGACTGTAGTAATGATTAATTCGACTTTGAGTGTTCAAATTTAGTGGTGCTACTATACCATCTGGGGCCCGTGGTAAATTTTTATGGAACCCCTTTCGGTAAAAATCGTCTGGATGCACTCTTTCAAAATAACCTCATTCAATAACCTCTCTCACTGCATCATTGAGTACTAGACTTAAGTTAGGAACAACACAATGAATATATAAGGCATTTGGCTTGACATTTTTATGAGTTTTTCTATACCACAAAGTCCCTTTCATTGTGTCAGCGCCTTGTCCTCGACATTTATTTACGGGAATATTTTTGTCATTTATGGATCCTATAATTTGCTGAGATAATTTGCTTGGGATTCACTTGGATATTGCTAATGCAGTTTGATCCTTGACTCGAAGAAATCCTAAAAATCTCTCTATAATGACAAATGCCTTTGGCATCTCGTTACAATCTTTTTCGATCACACATATTGGACATATCAGTATGGCTTGTATGAGCCTTACCATAGAAGTTGAGGATTTTTCTTTGTGAGTTCTAAGAGCGGGAGCTGCCAGGATTTGAACCCAGCACTGGTCTAATTTCTTGTCTACAATCCCACCACCAAGACGCTAGACTACCGGAGACCAATGTTCATACAAGCTATGTGGCGTCTCATGAAGACTCACCACATGTGACAGAGGAATGATACCAAAGCGTGTTCATGGTTTGTCGGGGAAGCCAGGTGATTGCCACCTGAGCTGAGATGCATCTTGTGGTATTAAGCACACGGGTGATTACAACCTACGCTGAACTTGCGATACCTCGACAGGCTAAAGAGCACGTATCGTACTGGCTGGAAAGAACCTTCTAGAGTTCCGTTGGAAGTCGCAGATATGGGAGCGAGTATTTTTTTCGCCAATGTGGGTCCTTCAATTGTGCTTAATTAGATATAATTGAATTCGAAAAATCCTCTGGATAACTAGAGCACAAAACCATCTCACATTTACCTTCAGAGAATTTAATTAGATGCTTCCACCTCAGTCAATGATAGTCAATACTCGAACAATCGAAATTTATTCCACTCTTTTACAAACACTAGATATTTACAGTAAGTACAAATGTTTAATTGTCCAAATTAAATGTTGCAAGTGAAACTGATTAATTTCTGACTATAAAAATCAACAGGTAACGTCTTCAATTGTTACTGTAACTTATCTTGTCTGTCTTGAGTCATGCGATAACAGGACCATACAATCATCCTGGGTGTTCGGGATGAGTCTGGTGTCGAAAATGGGTCTAAAGTCGTCCACTATAGACAGACTTTCCAACAAAAACTATTTTTTCTCTAAGTTCTCCAGTCGTCAGGGAAACATCTGTTAGTACGTCATAAAATTCTATTTCGGCAAATTTGTTCAGCCTCGGCAAGGTATGTTGAATTCGGTAATATTCTAACTCCAGCTTATTGGGTTCAGTTCTTCTGTAAATTTCCACTCCAGTAGATTTTGTTCAGTTTCTCGGTAAATTTTCTACTCCGGTAGGTTTACGTTCAGTTCTTCGGTAAAACTTCAGCTCCGACAAAAACGGCTATGAAAATCAATTTCATAAGTACTTGAGCCGATAATGTTTCACATTTTCCAGCGATCCCTGAACGTATTGACTCACAAAACGATAATAACTTAAGAGAAGAAAAAATATCCATGTATTCAAAGAAAAAGGAACACAATGGTACAAATAATTTGATGAAAATTCATCAGGAAACTGAGAAAAGTAAAAACTAATCATTGAAGAACAAAGTTTAGCACGAATATTGAAACAATTAAAAAGGTAGGTTGATTCATCAGATATCTCTCTGAAAATACGTGGAGAACCAAAGAAGGCGGTCAAAAAAAGAATGCTCGGGACTTTGTAATCTCCCGCACATAAAACAATTAAATATGACATTTAAAATTGAATAAACCTTGTCTGATCAAAAACAGGACTTACCGAAAGTTATAAAACTGTTCGCCACGACAAACTCTCTATTTGAAACTTAATTTCAATTAAGTGATTGGTGTTGTGACAAGCTATGTAAGCGTCTCATGAAGACTCGGCATATCACAATAACGGTAAAGTTCACACATTTTATCAATGTTTGAAATATCTTGAGTATCCAATATTAATAATAATTTATTTCATTTATGAGTACATTTTCTACGTTTGAGACTAAAATAGAAATTAACTCATCTTGTTTTTTGACTTAAGTATTCTATCTGGCTTTTTAGTTACTTTACAATTTTTTTAAAATTGCGTCGTTTGTTTCTAATAACTCAAAATACTCAAGAAGTTTTCGTTGGAGCATAGATCACTACTATCTGCGTTTTCTCTATGGCCACGAAAAGCTAAATAACGAGTTGTTTATTTTCCGAAGGAGATGAGCTTCAGTTGTCATATTTTTATAATAGCTTTATTGTCCAAATATCTCAGTCAGGGTCGTTATTGGGTCTAATCCTTCGAATGGTTCAGGAGTTATAAGTATCTGAAATTTGGATTATTCAATGAGTCCTACAATATCATTCTGATCGATTTGAGACTTGAAAATCATCTAACTAACGTTGAAAGGAGTCTGCCACATTTGTGGAATGCCATAGATAAGATAATTTTTGAAAACTCAGAATTTTTTCAAATATTCGATTACTCAAACGATATTCGTCGGACCTCAACAAAAATTGTGCATTCATAGAAGTAGTTGATATATTGCAAATTCTGAAATTTTATATTCGTACGCCCACGCGAAGATATAGGATTTTTTTGCATGCTTGTTTTGTTCAGTAAACTAGAAGAACGGGGGATATTATATTAAAATTTATTTATTTATTTATGGTTCAGGCATTTTTTGAGAAATGTCAGAGTTCTGCCACGGAAAATCTCCTAGCTCAAGAATGGTTTCGTTCACCCCTTCATCGTCCCTGACCCTCTGTAACCACAGCTGGAAGTGGGGCGTAGGGGAACGCGGGGTAATGGGAGCGGTCGGGAAATGGGAGCTATGGTGATTGAACAGAATGTAGGCATATTTGTGCGATCGTAAACACTCGGCCGCTTTCGCCAACCTTCGAGAATCTTCGTCGGACCGGCACGAGCCGTTAGTGCCACGCGTTAAGTCACGAGGGACGGTTGTGTGTTTTTCGTTCCACGCTTATAAAAATCTGCGGATTGTCAGCGCCAAGGTAAGCATGAAGTTTTATTCTAATTTGATTATGTTTATATTCATTACATCTGTAAATTCATTAACTAACTAGTGCAAGTTGTTAAATTCTGATTGAAATTAGATTTACATTGTTTATATTATTACTTTTCAAAATGGTATCCAGCGGGATATGGGAGCCTACGATGGCTCTCACTACCCGACATAGCTCCCATTACCCCATTAGCTTTCATAATATATTTCACATATTTTTTTATTTTCAGATGCCACGTAAAATAATTCGAAAGACCACAAAAGCTTCTTGGACAGTTGATACATTAGAAAATGCAGTCAATATCCTTAGAGCAGGAGGCATTTCGGTCTACAAAGTATCTCAGCAAACTGGCATACCTTATAGCACTTTAAAAAAGAGATTTAATTTAGCGAAAGCTGACGACGATCGGTACAAAAAAAGTCCTAAGCTGGGAAGATATACTGTATTCAGTTCCGAGCAAGAAAAAATACTGGCTAGTCATGTTCAGACTATGTCTAATAAATTTTATGGCCTGACGAGAGAACAATTTAAAAAAATATGTTACGGTGTAGCTAAAAGCATGGGTATTGAACAAAGGTTTAACCAAGTAAGTCAAACTGCTGGAAAAGATTGGCTATCTGGATTTTTACAGCGCCATCCTGAGTTGAGTATTAGAAAGGCAGCTATTAGTATCAATAGAATTCTCGGATTTAACAAGACTGAAGTAAAGCATTTTTTTGATAACTTGGAGATATTAATGACAAAATACCACTTCGAACCTACGATGATTTACAATGTAGACGAAACTGGTACAACGACCGTGTAAGAGACTGAAAAAATTATAGCTCCCAAAGAGCAAAAAATGATTTGAGTTAGACTTTTGTGGAAGACTAAATCTTATGGCTCCCATTTCCCATATGACTGTGGAATGGGCTCTCATTACCCGCAAGTGTCGGGTAATGGGAGCGATTGACTTTTTGTAAAATCGTTATTGTACCTTAATATATGACTATAATTACTTCTAACTGTCATTAAAACATCCCAAAATGATTATTCTAAGAGTTCCTAATTAAACATTATAAGATGGTTAATAAATGTGGTTTTTATGAAAGTTTTCCTTAGTAGGCTCCCATTACCCTGCGCTCCCTAATACTTCCGGTTATACTCAAACGCAACCGCAGAAACATGGCAAGTATGAATCGTTTTGACAGAACAAAATCATACGGATTTGTAATATGTCCTCATTTGGATTCCTGAAACAAGATATGCGTTCGAGTAAATAATCGTAATAATAATAATATATGAAAAACCGTGAGTACTTATTTATACACGGTGGCCATTTGAAAACGAAACAGACGAGATTACAGACGAAATAAATTTTTCGATAGAAATGCTCGGACAGGTCGATTTCTGTTTCGAGGGGGACAACTTAAGATGTAGGTTACGGACGCATAGCGCTTCAACCCTTGCTGCTACAACCCCCACCTCAATTTTTTAATAGGGAAGATGGGGTGAGTGATACCTCAATTCAAAGGTATTTTTATACTGATTTCAGCAGAGTAATTGTTTTTTCATTTTATGCATTAGTTCTCGAAATATTCATGCGTTAGTTAATTTTATCACTTAAATTAATTTTTTGCGAATAATTGACATTTCGTGCTTCCGAAACACCAAAATTTCCGTACTTGTATTTGAAATTGCAAAACATCTACCACTGGGCAAATGAAGTCATACCGTACGTGTTAATGCTACTAGGGTCAGATGTTCGACTAGCTGTTTTATTCATTGAAATCATTCTCCAACTGTACGGTATCAGAACTATTTGAAGTATTGATCTAAGAAATAAGACTTTTCAAAGTAAAGTAAATAATTTATCAAAAACTCACATCAATTAATTGAATATTCAAATTGTTCACCATTAGCTTCCATACAATGAAATAAGTTTTGTTTGAAACGATAGCACACATTTTGCAGCATTTCCGGAGTGATTTGACGACATTCGTTTTCTTAAATCTTCAATGGAATCGGGCTGTGTAGAGTAAATTTTACTCTTCAAGTGACCCCAAAGAAAGAAATCTAGTGGTGACAGATCTGGCGGTCTGGCTGGCCATTCAGTGGGACAACTTCTCCCAATCCACCGATTTGGAAATCTTTGATCCAGATATTCTCGAACTGGTAAGGCGTAGTGTGGAGGAGCTCCATCCTGCTGAAACACAATCTGATCTTCCACATAATTTCCAGCATTGTTTTCAATAATTTCCGTCAAAATTGGATCAATGTGATTTTCCAATAAGTCCAAATACATATCTCCAATAAGATTACCAGGTAAAAAGAACGGGCCGACAATTATTGGAAATACTGCAAATTATATCGAAGATAATTTAGATTGAGTTTCAGAAAGATTGAGCTCCTTCGCAATACGGTTTGTTTATTCGACATCTTGATTAAAGATTTCTATGTCAGTGGATTGGAGCAAGGAAGCCACAGTCATGGTTGTTTTGAAACTCAAAATGTCGATTTTTCCCAAAAAAACACTACAAGTGCCATGAAAACACCACTTCATTTTCAAATACTTAGTTAAGAATATTTCGAGAACTAATGCATAAAATGAAAAAAACAATTACTGTACTGAAATCAGTATAAAAATACCTTTCAAATGAGGTATCACTCACCTCATCTTCCCTATTCAAAATTTGGGGGTGAGGGTTGTAGTAGCAAGGGTTGAAGCGCTATGCGTCCGTAACCTACATCTTAAGTTGTCCTCCTCGAAACAAAAATCGACCTGTCCGAGCATTTCTATCGAAAAAATTTATTTCGTCTGTAATCTCGTCTGTTTCGTTTTCAAATGGCCACCCTGTATTTAAGATATAAGTTTGTTGATTCACATTATTTGTGGTTGCTGTTCCAGAGTCCAAGAAAAGAAAGGTCCTTTTATTCTAAGGAGGACAAGAGCGTAAAAGCGTGACCTGACGGCAGTGCTTTTCTACAACATTTTTTATTTCACCATCCCTGCCACCCTATTGCGAGGTCACTGCTCAAATACTATGTATATAGATTGTTTCACGAAGTGGAAAGATCATATTAACACATGGGCTAAAAAGTCCTGTGCCCGTGCATGAAGCATTCCGATTAATATTCCACCAACCGACGTTTAATTAACAAGCAGTGGCGGGTTGTCCTATGAGGCAGTGCCTCATCAAAAATTCTGAACCGTATATTTCTTCATTCCCTTTCATCATCACTTTTTCCTCAATATTTTTCCCAATCTCACGTTCCTTGTATATTCATAACAAATCAAATCCTCTTTGAATAAATGGTTGAGGCATGCCTAACGCAGGCTTCTTTGACTGAATTAGCGTATCATTCTTCGATGACCTACGAGAACGTAATGGAAAGCCGTTCTAGGATTAATCAGAGGCTGGCCTCTGCGCGATCTTAGCCGATCTGAGATCGTTTCGTTTCTGCGATGTCCAGCGGGTTATCTGAGTCGAAGCGGTGAGAACATATCTACGGCTTTGAAGGCGGCTTCGAGGAATTAGAGGCTGGCCTCAGGTTTTTATTCGAGTTAATCGGAAAGCGGGAAATAGAGAAATAGGGTTAGTTTACTTTGTCGTTATTTAGAGGTACCGCGTTTGCTGTGTATCGCGTATGATTATAATCTTTTTAGGTGAATTTTTTCTGAAATATAAATCTTTTTTTATCGAAAGTGACTACCAGATCGCGAAATGGATTCAGCGGGACCTAGTAATAGTAAATCTTTGAAATTCCTACGGAACATGTTCATAGTGTACTTGTGATATTGTTAATTTTTAATAAATAAGCAACATTTTTCGACTCATTCATATGATGATAAATTATATTTAATTAAGGAAGTTAAGCGACATGTTCCAGATTTGAGGAAATCTCTAGTGTCTAGTGGTGGGGTCGGTAAATCAAATCGGGGATTCCAAAATACGTGGTATGACAAGTACGACTGGCTTACTGTAAGTATTACTTTGAAAAAATATTTTGTTGGCCGTGCATTTTATTCTCAGCAACTAATGGAAATTCCGACAGAGTTTGGTCGAAAAGTGGTTTTAGTGATTTGAAAAATTTACCTCGGGGTCTACCGCTACACAATAAAAGTGCTCAGCATATTTCATCTAATTGCAAGCTTACCGTTATGAGAAAGCAAAAACAAAATATCGCCACAGCAATAGACAATGCGCGTCAAATAGAAATTGAAAATGTCAATGCTAAAGTCAAAGAAAATCGACAAATCCTAAGAAGTTCAATAGATATTACGATGCACCTCTGTATACAAGAGTTACCTTTTAGGGGGCACGATGAATCGAATGAGTCTTTAAATCGCGGAAATTTCAAAAATTTCTTAGAAAATGACACCAACAGTAAATCGCTATTTTCTGGTACATCTAAAACCATTCAAATGAATTAATTGATTCGGTTGCTTTTGTTGTGAATAAACAAATCGAGGACGAAATTTCACAATCATTGTTTTTTTCTTGGCAAGTTGATGAAACAACTGTCATTTCCAGTTATCAGTCAATTTTCGTTATGTAATAGATGACCAACTTGTTGATCGCTTCATGGGATTTTATGATGTTAGTTCTGGGCGTTCTGCTGATGATCTATTTCAATTTTTATCTTCAAAATTCGGAAAATTTGACCACTGCTTCCACAAAAGAAGTTTCTCTACGTTGAAAAGGATTAAAAATTATATTAGGAATACAACTAGACAGGCGCGGCTGAGTAATATGGCTAAAATTTCGATCGAAAAAGGATTCATAAAATCACAGGACGAAAATATTTTTAATGACAAGGTTATAGATCATTTCGCTGCTCAGAAAAATCGTAGAATTCCATTGATTCACAAAAATTTTGATATTGAGAACTCAATTTAGAATAATTTTCATTTATAACTTTCAGAATAAGTCCTATTTTACACTGCCTTTTTAATTTTTTTATTCCGTGTTAATTTTTTTTCAGAGTTTATTTTATTTATTTAGAGTTTATTTCGTTATTTTGAAAATTTCCAACTTGATCTGATCCGATTTCCTTCATTCCCATACCACACGTGGCAGGAATGCTCTACACCTCCACGTTGGTTCTTGCTGTACAGATGCATAATAATGGTTTTCATATTTTTGAGGAATTTAGTATATCGAAAAATAAGCTCATAATATATTGGGACAATTAAATCAATGGCTTTTTTTTGCTGAATAAAATAAAGTAATATGTATATAAATAATTTGAGGATTCATCAAAAATTCCAAGCATTAGTTAAGAAAATTTTTTTAATATATTTATTATGCAACTGACGAAGTAGAGTTCACTATTTAAACTTTGTTCGTCACGTAAACCCTATATATATATATATATTACATTATTAAATTTTTTTTTCATATGTGCCTCACCATACTATATTGTCACGAGCCGCCACTGTTAACAAGTTTAACTGATGTCAATCTAATACGTATCTATGAAAACATCAGCATTGAAATTTCTTATGGACTTTTTGACATTTCTCTATTTCGATTTAACGAAAATTCCTATTTACATAAGAATAATTTGGGGCTTTTTCTATAATTTTGAGGAGAATGCGGCGTGCCCGGAGATGCTATCGTTTTGCCCAAATGTCTGTAGTTTTCGAATATCGAGCCGGTCTCAATCTCAAACTCAATCGGTTTGACTTCTGGATCAAGAATACAGTCATACTTGAGTATTTCCTTCAAGCCGTATACTCTTATCTTTCGAAATTGAAGGCTAGATATTTTCAGAATAGGTGAACTATTCGAATATCTCAGTCAAGTTTGTTATTGGGCTAAATCTGTTGAATAGTTCAGCAGTTGCATCTGAAATTTAGTTTCTCAACAAATCATAGAATATCCATTCGGTCAATGTGTCACTTGAAAGATGTTCGAATGAGATTGAAACGATTAGGTTTGAAAAAATTTCGAGCAAATCGTCATTTTAGAAAATTTTAAAGTACCTCTTTTTTTTTCAAATACCTGATATCTCGTAAGAAGATCATAACAAATTTTAAAAATTAGGATATATCCTGTAGTTCCGCTTTCGGCCGCCCCAAAGTTTTAGTGAGTCAACACAGAAGGTAAATGTCAACGGGATTAATTAACATTTACTTCAACTTCTGTAATTGCTTGTTTCTAAGTAAATGAAAAAATAATTATATCTACAGGTGAAAGAAAGCTACGACAATGAAATTTGAAAATACGTAAGATATTAATAACGTTCATACATGCAAACATTTTTGTTCAAATACGACGGATATCTTACGAGGTATAAGTTGTAAAAAAAATTTCCTAGTGTGTCGATTTCTGCGAAATCTCGCAAGCGTGTTTGTTTCAAGCTAATCCAAATATATTCCAAGTTAAAACTTGATCCGATTGCTAATCTAGGAGATGTACGAGTAGAATAAACCAAATTTAAGATGCTCATAACTCCTGATTTATTCTAAGGATTTTGCCCAATAACGATCTTGTCTGAAATATTTGGACAGTTAACCTATTCTAAAAATATGAAAACTGCTGCTCGTCTCTTTAGAAAGATAGAGAAGATACGGCCGACCGGACGGAGATACTCAAGTTTGAACCTGCATTCTTCATTAGGAAGTCATAGCCAATCGATTGAAACCATATTCGGCTCGATATTTGGAAATTACAGACATTTGGACAAAACGATACCACGCTGTTCTACTAGAACAATCGCGCAAAAATGTAGAAAAGATCTGTACAGGGGTCAGGTGCTTGCTCTGAACCTGATGACAGGACCTACTCAAGTTTGACCACTGATTCTTCATCAAGAAGTCGAATCCAATCGATTGGGGGCATTTTCGGCTCGATATTCAGAAATTAAATTTAGGCATAATGCTATTCCACTAGTTCGCTAAACTAAAAAGCGTTTGCTACCGTGTGGATTTTCACAAAAATTGTCCCATAAAAAATTCAAAATTTTTTGAACTTCGCTAACGCGATGATTTCCACGAAATTTGGCAGATTTCATGTTTTCAATTTACAAATTGATCGGATGGATATTCTAGTAGTTATTGGGGAAACCAAATTACAAGTGCTCTTAACTGCTAAACCACTCGACGAATTAGGGCCAATAACAAACTTTACCGATATTCAGAAAATGTATCTATTCTGAAAATATGAAAATTCTTGTTCATCTCCTTCGGAAGATAGAGACAATACGGCCGGCCGAACATACTCAAGTTTGACAACATCCATATTTTCAAATTAGGGATATTCGGGCAAAACGATAGCAAGTTGTTCCAATAGGAACAAACGGACGAAAACAGTCAAACTGACTCGAATTATTATTCATATTTATTCATAAACGTTTAATGGGTCCCCTCGGTGGACACCCTGTATTTCCATTGACCTAATAGAGCCCAATCTAATTGGTTCCTAGATAAACCTAGTCGCCACAGATTATATGCATAAACGTAACCATTAAATCACTTGTAAATCCAAGTTATCCAATTTCGATATACATATGTATCCTATAAAGATGGTCTATTGTTTTTTGCAGGAAGTTAAAATATTTATGAATTGAAGGCCACGATAAACGGTCTCACAACTTTGCCACTGATAAATTGAGTCGTGTTGTACAATATTATGATATTTCGAATATAAACAGATGGGGTTAGTTATTATTTTTATTAGAAACTATTTGTTCCTATCTCTTTTGTGAATATGATAAGTATGCAGCTTTCATAAATATAGATATGATTAGTGTTCAAATGCATATGTGGTAGATATCACATATAATGAATGAAGTGTCAAAAGTGCTGTCTCGAAAAACATCTACAAACTGTGATATTAGCAGTGTTAAACCAGAGACATCTCTTCCAGGTGAGCACGTAGGCCAAGACCTATCTATCACATAAAAGTTATATGTATTACATCCTAGATGAATGTATAATTGGTGGATCATATATTGGCTTCTTCTTAACCAAGAATATACAGGTTATTTCAAATTTGAGTGAAATTATATTAGACGTTCCTAGAGGAGTGGACCTATTTGAAATCTGAAAATTCTGTATTGAATTCTAAATATCTTGGTATTCGGATCGTATTTTTTTTTTCATATATAGAGAAAGTAGAAGAACACTGGAGAGAAATTAAGCACTTTTACGCGGGTATGTTCCTGAGTGATTATATTCTGACACGCATTTGTTGTCCTTTGAAGACTTCATAAGTAAATTTCAATTATATTTACAAGGTGTCCAGAAAGGGTATAGGATTTGTAAGTTGGATGAAACCGTTTTTCTATATTCAGCTGCATTAAAAAGTTATAAGCATTTTAAGTTTTCACATTGGGCAAATACTCCTCTGTAGTGCAGTTTAGTTTTAATGCAAATTACTTTCCACAGCATCCACTATTGAATCTGAATTGTTTAAAAACATTATTTTCCCTCTAAGAAATGATTCTCTCACTCATATTTCATCAGATGATTATATCAATTTAATTCCTTTAAACTTCAAAAATGGTGCAATTTAGGAAAAAGAGATGACGAATGATTTTAAGTGTAAAAAGACTAATGATCCTAGGAAATACAAGATACGGACCTTTAGTTTAAGTGATATTTGTTTTTCATGCAATTTAACCAATCTGTACAGTGGTAGTGAGAAACCCACGAGAAATGGAATCAATCTATTGATGCCAAAATATGCTTGACTGTTATCAAAAACATTCTACAAGAGATTATCTCAATTGATATTGTCGTTTGAATGTAACAGGTGAGAATGCAATTTTTTATGAAATTTCAACACGCTATATCTTTGAAACGGGGAAAAATGTTATAGGAAGAAAATGTTCCTTTTGACGTCAAGAATCTATGGTTAAAATTAACGCAGTGTTCAATGACTCACCCTGTATATACATTAAGTCAAAGAAAAATTTCACCATCATTTGTTTATAAATTTTTATTAACAATGAAATCGATAATGGAAACAAATTTTTGGTCATCACTTTGTAAATAACTGTCAATTTTTTCAACTAATCACTCAAACGATTAAAAATCATTATGAAGAAAAAGTTTTTTTAAATTATTATAAATAACATTTCTATGTGTAGATACAAAAATGTTTTAAAAAAATTAAATAGTTCACTAAATTATTAAAATTGTATAAAAAATGTATAAACAAATGGAGATAATTTTATTTGAAGTCCATAAATGTCTTTTGTTAAAATAAAAACGGCAAGTGACAAATGAAAAAGTATTCACATCATTACGGAGAATTTTCTTGTTTGTTAATTTAAAAAAGATTTTAAGTATTGCATTTATTTAAACTTTTGTCACACTATCTTATGTTATGGGTAACAAAAGGCCCCATGAAGCAAAAACATTTTATAGCAATTTTCAATTTTTTTTTATTTACGATGGATTGGAGAAGTCACGGATAATATTGTTGATTGACAAGAGTCTAGTTTATTCTAAACTATATAATGATTTTTTTATATTTTAGAATCTGATAAGCCTGATTTTTTTTTATCCACTTGAGACGCCATAGACCTCAACATGCCACAAGAATGACAATGTTCAATGTTAAATTAAATTAATTAATAATGAAAGTACACTTTCGGGGATCAACAAGGTGTTTTAAGGAAAATTTTCCCAGGATTTTAAACGCAAACAAGTTTTTCGGGCAATTGACTTCGTCAGTACAGTGGAAAAGTGCTATAATGGAAGACACTCGATTATGTAATATAAAAATTCAAAAGATCTAGCCAACTGAACCAACGAAGATGATCCACCCGCACATTTGCGGTTCCAACCAGCAGATTTTGAAATTCCAGAGCAACAACTTAAGTGTCACCACGAAGCCAGCCATAGCTACCTGCGTCTAATCCAAGTCCAGGGTAGTAACCGTTAAAACTTCTTGATGTTATTCATAGTTCCCTAATGAATCCAATTCTGATTATTTACTATCCTTGACTAGGATGAGACGTAGGTAGCTATAGCTGCCTCCTTCTTCACACTTTAGTTGTTGCTCTGGAATTGAAGGTCTGCTAGTACGTAGGGAAAAGTCCTTAAAACTCAATACAAAATAACTTCCCAACCGATGTCTGAGTCTTTGGCCGCTTTGAACGGCTTTCTCCATCTGCACGTCAATCATCAGACTGCCGCTTTGAATCCATGTTCCGTTCATGGTGATGCACCGACACAAAAACTCCATCTTATTCTATATGAACATCTACTAGTTGTTGTTTTAACTGTGGTATGAGGAAACTCGGCAACAATTTAGAAAACAGTAATTTTCATACTAAGAATGTTCGTGTATGATGTATAAACACAAGCTTTTGATAATTCAAAGTGTCACTTATCTCTTGTAACATCACTTTGAGATTGCCATGATTTTCAAGAACCTTCAGCATCAATGGTGTCCGTATTACGTCTTTTGATAGTGGTTTTCGATCAAGCAGAATATTTTTCAATCTAAGCTCGGACTTGACGATGTTTTTCCCTTTAAAAATCGAAGATATATCAATATGCGAAATTGCTTTGCATCCATCTTTTTAAAAATTACAAAAATAGCGTCACTCAAACACTATAACCAAATGAATAACAAGCCAATCGTCATGAAATTTTCAAACTAGCCTTCAGAAGTTTGTCACTTTTGGAAGAATCATATAAATATGTTGTTAGTGGTGTCATCTGGTTGTTCCTTTTGGCCAAGTTGACCAGATCTGGTGAAGATTATGGACGGGCTTTGAATACCAAAAAGATCAAGGTCATGATAATATCACAAAATCTAAGCAAATGTGAATTTGTTCTAGGATAGCAAACAATAGGGAATGTGGACACGTATAAATACTTCGGCACTCTAATAAATCATACTACTGACTGTTAGGAAGAGATAAAAATAAAAATAGAGCAGGTAAAAGCTAATGGCATGAAAATGAAACTAGTGTTTTGTAATAGAGATCTCACGCTGACATCAAGTGCGAGATTGTTTTATGCGATGTAATACTGAATGCTGGACCCTGCAGAAGACCGGAATTTTAAGGCCATATGCATGTGAGATGCAGGTGTTTCAATGGATTTTTAAGGAAAGTTGGATGAAAAAAATTGCAAAGGATAATGTTAGGTGGAGTATGAGGAAAGAGAGGGAGGTGGTGTTGATAGAAAAGAAGGCATAAATTGCAGTATCTGGGATACATGATGTGCAGGAATAGATAAAATTTATTGGGGTTCAAGTACAGGGAAACTTTCAGACAGAATGTGGCATGGAAAGACAATGGAAGAGTCCGGATAAGATTTTTCAATAAACACTTGAGCTTGGAACGTGTTTTTTCCTGTCAAAAAGCAATGATATATAAACATAAGAAATTCCTTTTGAAACCAACGTTTTCAAAAATAACAAAAATAGCCTCACTTAAACCATTATCACTCGATAAATGATTAAACTTCTCCGAAAATTATTCCCATTCAAATATTTAATTTAAATTCATTTTGAAAATTTTAGGGCGAAATGCATGCGGATTTTCTATTGCCCACTAATAAGTAAAAGTTGCTCCTAGCGATTTCGATGAGGTATACTTTTTTCAGCTAGAAAAGTTAGGGGAATCGATTTCTGTAAGCTATTATAGGAAGGAGGTATATCTTATTTAACAAGAAGAACAAGGATAATCGATTTTTCTAGTCCAAAATGTTGCAACGTTTTAAAGGGGACGAAATGATTACCAGTGGCGCCCTTTAGAAAATACAACCGCCGCGACCACAAATTGGATTTCTCACCTCAAAAAACTCCTATGTATCAACTTTCATGCAATTATTTGGAATCAGTCGAAAGATATTAAAGAAAACGCGAATTATTTGTTCAACTTTGACACCCTGTATCTCGGAAACGGACCCATGTTTATAGTAACTTTTTGCAGAAGATGATGTGATCTATCACTAATTTCAATTTGTAGGAAACAAATCAGATCACCCTGTATATCAACGCATAAAAAGATACTCTTCCTTTTTCATAGGAAGGTTCTGAAAATTAGGTGTTCTATGGTTAGACTTGTCGATTTTTGCATTGTTCCCAAACCTACCTATGGATTATGTAATCCGGTGTTAATTTCATATTGAACAACGATCAACTTCTTAATCCAAAGTTAACACTGATCCCTGGATTCCATAAGACCGAGATTAATCTTCAATTGAACAACCAGCCCTTAAAATCCTGTTTTCAAATGGGTTTCTTTGCAGTCACCTTATCTTTCATTTTACGCAACAGGTCAAAATCCACAAAATCTGCAATCAGCTATACCTACCTGCCCAAGATCTGAAACACCATATAGCACGGTAGAAAGGAGACAGCAATATGTAACAAGAAGTGTTGAACAGCAACGAAAGAGGCCATGTAAAAGCGCGCGAAATCGATGCAGTTACGCACCCTCTTTCATTCACTTGAGTTGCGCTAGTGTTGAAGTTGTAGAAATTCATTTTGACGTCTAGTTATCGAGGTTAGGCCGGAAAGGAAAGGGTTTCGATAAGTTGAGTGCAGTGACATGAAATTTAGAGATATCGCGAAATTTTTCGGTAAGATTTGCGTTTTTATGCCTTAATTATGTGAAGATATTGGTGGATAACGTTAGGTTTCATCGGTCTAGGAATTTCTCATTATTTCTGTTCGAGGTATATTGCATCAGAAAAAGTGATGAGCACGTTTTGCTGATTTTTTGTGCGAAACCTTTTTTTTGTTGAAATCTATAATTTTAAGAAGAGGGTTTATTGTTTTCAGTAAGTTCGTTCTTGATAAAGACTTATTCATTATTCATATAATCATCTATTTGATCATTCTATGTGACTTAATAATGTTAACTCATATTTTAGTGCGCTTATTTCTAGTGGAAGAGCGAGCTATCGTTTTTTCCAAATGCCTAGAGAGTCGACAAATTCAAAATTGTTCTTGATAAAGGTCCTGAAATATTTATGTGCTAGCATATTGCATTCGAAATGAAGAATGAAAGATTTTTGAAAGCACTAACGTGAAGTCAGGTGGCTTTCGGGCTCTTGTTGCGCTACTTGCAAGTAAATATTCATACTATAACAAATCTATAAGTACACTATTCAGGTGAACGAGTCTTTTCTCTGGAACAGCGTAATACAATTAAAAATGCCACGATGAATGAACCACCCTAATCTCATATCAAAAACTACTTTTCATAGTTTTCCCTAAGTTTTATTCGAACCTTAAATTCTTTCTTCTCCAAAAACTTACGTCAGTGCTTTTCGAAATTTGCCAACGTATATTATTTCAACATAATGAAAAATTATATTAATTTTCTCCCAACTGTTACTGATTAATAAGTTCGACCCGAGTCAATCGTATACGTATCTTTGATAGCATCGATCATTTTGAGTTATGAAAAAATAACCAAATATATATGAAAAGAAGCTACGACAAAGAAATTTGAGAATATATGAGATTCAAATAACGTCCATGAATGCACAATTTTTGTTCGAATACGTCCGATATCGTATGCGCTATAAAGTATTGAAAAATTTTGTTTTTGGAATTTTTAATAAATTTCTAGCGTGTCGATTCTTGCGAAATTCTCAAGCCTATTTGTTTCAACCTAATTTAGGTATCTCTCAAGTAACTTGATCCGATGAATATTCTGGGAGTTATAAAGGAAACCGATTTTCAGACGTTGATAACTTCTGAATCATTGGACGGATTTGGCTCTGATATATATATATTCTTTTTGAACTGTTGGCTGACAATATTTAGTTAGCTAACAATAAAGCATATAGATCAGGGGTTAGTAACGGGGTGTCATACAATTCGGCGTATGACATAAAAGCCTAGGAAAAACCCCAGTAAAAAAAAACCCTGGCTCCCCCGTCTAAGTGTGAAAATACAAAAATAAGCTGAAATATATTTCAGGGACTTCTTTCTTCAAGAGTGGTCTTCTATTGATGGAGACAGAGACTTCTTCAAGGTGCTCACATTGAATCTGGAAATAAAAAGACAAAAGCAGAAAAAAAAAAGAACTGAATAACAAAAATACGTATCATATTCGTTTGAAATTTATAACCCATTCCAAGAAAGAGTTGGAAACATCATAAATAGCCCTAAAACCATCTTGAAATATATATATGGGACAACTATTGATGATATGAGGTATTGTTTCTTCTGCTTCTCCACATTCACAACATAGCATGCCAATAGCATGCCATTGGTACGACCATGACCTGTTCTCAAACGATTAAGAACTGTCCAAATTTTTCTTGGAAGATCAAAACCAGGAACTTTTTCAGAAGGTTCAGAAACGAGATACTTATTGAACATTTCGTAAGAGTTC
>JARTUT010001896.1:0-47227 GCA_030674115.1 Micraspis discolor | reverse complement strand
TAGTGAGAAACCCACAAGAAATGGAATAAATCTAATGATGCCAAAATATGCCTGACTGTTAGAAGAACCTTCTACAAGAGATCATTTCAATTGATATTGTCGTTTGAATATTACAGGTGAAATTGCAATTTTTTTATGAAATTTCAACACACTATATCTTTTGGACGGGGCCAAATTTGGAAAAATGTTATAGAAAGAAAATGTTTCTTTTGACGTCAAGAATCTATGGATAAAGTTAACGCCTTGGTCAGAGACTCACCCTGTGTTTTACTTTCCCGCACTAATGCGGGAATGTGCTTTTTAAACTAAAATGAGTGCGGGAAATTGGGTAAACACGCAAGTTTTTTTGGGATTTTTATTAATTTTCTAGCCAGACGATTTCTACTAAATTTGTTCATCTTCCCAATGACTTGATCGGATGTATAGTCCAGGACCAATTTTCAGATTTTTATAACTGCTGAACCATTCGACGGATTTCGCCCAATAACGAACATAACCGAGATATTCCGACAATTGGGGTTATTCTGAAAAAATAGAAATTCTAGCAGATCCCTAACGCAAAATAGTGAGTAAGGCCGGAATGCCGGCTGGATATATTCAAGTTTGAAGGCGGACCCAATCAAGTGAGACCCTTCGGGCTCGATATTCGAAAATTACAGACCTTTGGACAAAACGATAGCACACTGTCTTCGAATTTCTCCATCTAGACAAATATTTTTCTCGATACAAGCAAAAATGGATATTTCATAATCATTTTTCAACCATTTAACATTGAAACTTCTATTTGTAGCATTTCAAAGTGACCTCCGCCAAAATTTTTGACGATTGAACGTAAAGGGTGAAATTTAAAATTTATTACAAAAACAAAACAACCGTGATGCAGGTTAGGATAACCAATGATGCAAACATGATCACAAACGCGATCACGTTTATGTTATCCCTCTCATATTCTATCTCACTCTCCTGTATGCAATTGTTGATTAGGAAATCATTCAGGGACGGACTAAAATATCTTTGATTCTCATACTAGTTATCCTACACTGTAAAAATCACTTACGGAATAATATTTTTGGCGCTCTAGCATTCAAACGAGATGAGCTAGAGTCTTCATATTATCAGAATAGGTTAATTGTCCAAATATCTCGGTCAAGTTCGTTATTGGGCCAAATCCGTCTGATGGTTCAGTAGTTATGAGCATCTGAAATTTTGTTTCCTCAATAACTACTAGAATATCCATCCGATCAAGTTGATACTTGAAATATTGTTGAGGGAGGCTGCAACAAAACGGCTCACAAAATTTCGCAGAAATCGTCACACTAGAAAATTTTTAAAAATTCCCAAAATAAATTTTTTCAATACTCACTATCTCATTAGACATTTTCGGATTTCAATTAAAATTCGTGAATATATGGAGGTAATCCATATCTTAGTCATCCTTAAAATTCATTGTCGTAGCTTTTTTCATCTAAATATATGATCATTTTTTTCATTTAGTCAAGAGAAAGAAAATGACATGAAGCCCCAGTGATTTTCTTTGAACGATAGCCATCACAGACCGATATTCGATTGAAAATGTTGGGCTCATGAATCAGCGTCAGTTCGCGTAATATTAATCAAATTTTTCATAACGGAAATCATAGAGATAGAATTCAATCTCGATGTCTGAAATAATATACGTTGTCATAATTCAGAAAAGCACTGACGTAAGTTTTTAGGGGAGGGGAATTATAGCTTCGTACCATTCGTACAACCTGGGTTTTAGATAAAACAGAGAGCCAGTACTTACGAATTTACTATACAGTTTATGCACCATTCGTCCGGTGAGAACTTGCTTATTTGGAAAGCGCTGGCAAAATTCTTCGAAAATTTCAGCATAATCTCCGTCAAGTTTTAGATAAAAAGTGAAAAAACAAACACGTTCTTCTTTCGTATACTTTACACGGGCAGCCATGGCAACAACGCACTGTAAATGTACACAAAAACACTACTACACGCCGACAACTCAACTCCATACGTTTCAGCTACCTCCTTCCGCCTAGATACGATACTGACCGAGAAAATGCGCATACGTGAATACCAGAAAGTGTAAACTGATTTCTGCCGCATTCTGTATTTTTCACTAATATCCTTATTCATTCATTGAATTTATTTTTCATAATTTAAGGAATAATTGTTACATTTATTCATTGTTGATTGGATTGTTTTGAATTATAGATAAATTATATTCTGCATTATATATATTTACGAAGTTTCTGTTGTTTTGATTATTTCCTTTCCCAAAGAGTGTGTGTTATTCAATTTGAAAGCAGATATTGGAAATGACCATAAGTTTTTGATCTACTTGACACAATTTTCTGTTCGAATGATATTTTTTTAGTGGAATCGTGAGACTCTACTGCAGATTAAAAATTGGTCATTTCAATGTATTTCTTTTCGAATCCCATAAAATATGTGATTTAACTAGAGCTTGCGTGGATTCCTATGGAAACTCAAATAAAATGCTCTAGAGGGCACCACATGAGGAAACTTGGTGCGATTGGAATCTGAGAAAATGTCCGGAATATAAAATAGATGGCGCTGAAAGTTAAGGTCAGAATTGGGTCCAGAATTTTTCGAAAATTTCAGCATAATCTCCGACAAGTTTTAGGTAAGAAGTGAGAAAACAAACACGTTCTTCTTTCGTGTACTTTACAGGCGCAGTCATAGCGATGAGAGCACTGTAAAGTGTACAACAACAATACTACACCCGGACAACTCAACTCATTACATTTCAGCTGCCTTCTTTCGCCTAGATTCGATACTGGCAGAGAATACAGGCATGCGTGATTACCAGACAGTGTAAACTGACTTTTGCCTCACACTGTATTTAATGAAATATAGGTTTGTTTATTTATCTTGTATTAGTCTCACTATTTCCAGAGTACAGAAACAAGCGCGCAAGTGCTCTTGTCCTGACGGCCGAGCTTTCCTAATTTTTTTCAATATTTGGACTTAACTGATGAGTTCATGTTGTCATCATAGATATAGAAACTAGATGTCTGACGCTCTCACTAATCTTCCTTGAAATGTGAGACATTTAATTGACAAAGCTGACAAAATGGCCGCTGAGTTTTAGTCATAGAGAAATGAAAAGATCTACATTTGAGTGATGATTTTGCCATAAATAAAGAAGGTTTCTATATATATGTGACTATACCAAGCTTATTAATTTTAAATCAGATACATAAAGTAATTACATATAGAGTGTAAACTGAGATATATATATATATGCAGTAATAGCTCAACTCGTAATGGAGGATCCGGAAGAAACGGTTATAAAGAAATTAAAGTACAGAATACCATTTTCAAACGTTTTGTTTGTAGACTGTCTTACAGCAGCACCAGAAAATGAAATAGAGGATATTATAAATGAATTCAATAGCTACCATCCTAATTTGAAATTCACCTGTGAGTTAGAAAAACAAAATAAAATCAATTTCTTAGATCTGACACTCATACGAACAAACACAAAAATAAAGACAATTTGGTACACGAAGCCAACCTGGAGTGGACGATATTTGAACTTTGAAGCCACAGTTCCAATGGTTCATAAAAAAGTGTCGTATCAGGAATCGCTGATAGAGCTCTAAAACTCACTAGTCCAGAGTTCATACTACAAACAATAAAAAAGCAAAAGAAATATTAGTCATTAATAACTATCCTCTAAAACTAATAGACAAGATCTTCAAAGACAAAATCTTTAGCCTTTATAATACAGACCAACGAAAAACTAGAAGAACCGATATCGAAACCCAAAAATACGTATCTTACCATATATACAGGCATATCAGAAGCACTAAATGCATCAATTAAGCATTATGGAATAAACGTAGCACATAAAAACACAAATAATTTGAAATTCATAAACACAAAATTAAAATAAAAATCCAAGATAATAAAATCTCGAATTGTGTCTACCGAATAAATTGTATGGATTGCCCAAAAGTATATATAGGACAGACAACACAATATATAAAGGAAAGTATAAATGGGCACGAATTTTGCAAAATTATGACAGCAGTAAGAAAGCATGAACAAACAGAAACACATAAAATGGATTTTGAGAACTTTTCTATCCTGGAAAAAGAAAGAAATAACAAAACTAGAAACATACTAGAAATGATCCACATAAAAAAAAAAAAGCTATGAACGATAAAACGGACATCAAAAACTTGACCCAAATTTATTTCAATCTAATAACATAAATGAGGAAATACAAATTTTCAATCTTCTACTACCAACTCCATCTAGATTAAAAAGAACCAATTCAAACCCAGATTTGGGATTATCACTTGTTAGTTAATTCGTACAGGTGTCGCAGCATTAAATTGGAATAAGAAGTTGGAAAAACAAAATCGTGACAGCGCATCATCGTCACATTATTTTATTCATGGCTGACGAAAATATTTAATATTTGAAGATCGCTTTAAGTTTTATTTATAGATGAAAATAATATCTTGTCGACTGTATTATATTCCTTGAAAAAGGCGTAGATACGCCAAAACATATGTTGGGAAAATAAAATAAATAAAATAATAATTTAACAAATACCAGTATTAGTAAAATAAGTGCTATACACCGAAGAAATTTTGAACAAAAAAATTTATACCAAAGCACAAGAAATTCTAACAAAAAAAATATATATATATATATCTATGGCTGTCATTCAAATCGATCACAAAAATTATTGATCCCACAGAAGATTATTCTTACCATGAAAAAGAAAATTGAACCAATTTTATGACTCAATGTTATAATATAAATGTGTGATCACAACATTGATCATCTAAATTGTTCGAGTACCTCCCTGTACCCCTCTTCTAGCCAGCGAATTAAATAGAGATAAAAATACACAGGTTATGTCCCCACTAACTGATTCGGAGTTCCCCTCAAACAATCGTTCATAAACACAATGTGCAAAGGCGAACCGGCATAAAATGATCAGAGCTGTGAGAAGTACGGAGTGTTAACTAATTTTCACAAAATTCACTCTGTCAAAGAAGAAAATATTTCGAGGATTTATAAAGTGAAAATTTGAAGTTTTCTAGTACATTGTTATGTGAAATTTGGGTTTTTTCACTTATATTTTTTTGAAACTAGAACTAGTTTCAGTGATTTATCCTTTTGGTTGTTTTGGAGATAAACAGAAGTAAGTTGATTTGTGAATTCATGAATTTTTGCATATTTCAATATTCAACTTATTCTGATTAAATAGTCTACCTGTTACGTTTGCTAATATTGATCGATTATACTTTCGACAATGACTCATAAATTTTCCATGAATATTCAAAGAATCTATTTGTAAACTGGACTTTGGATCTTTTCCAAGAACTTCCTGACTCAATAATCACCTAGAATTCCATAATTCATAACAACATTTTAATATTCAGAAATTTTACAATGATTCAAACGTTTTGCATCGTAAATAGGTGTATGATAAATAATTTTTATGAATATAATGAAGCTAAAAGTAAATTAAAGTCCGACAAGCTAACCGAAAATTAATTGTTTTGTTGTACTGCCTAATTTTTAATGGAATTCATCCACAATGATATTGTTTTTAATGATACTATGAGTAAAAATTACGAACAATGTTTGATACTTACTTAGAAGGCATCATCATTAGTACAATTATTTCATTTTAACTTCATTCATTGAATAATATTGAAGATGAAAAAACTCATTTGCATCAATTCGAAATGAAAAATAAAAAAATTAATGGGTTGAACAAATTTTTGACTTACGAACCATCATCAGCATGTCTTTGATAGCTATAAGAATATAAATTTCAACAATATTCTTGTGATATTTCGAAAACTTTATTCCATGTCCTTTTTCGGGATTTTTTATTATATATTTCAAATGTATGCTTTCATGTGATTTAAATTAGGCGGAAGATTTGAAAGAACATCCTTAATTATACATATTTAGCTATAATAACATCATTTTCATTATGGGCATAACGCTAGAACATCAGTGAAAGTTTTTCATTTATTTCCCAAAAGATCTTGTTTTATGTCTCCTATAGGTATCACATTATTAAGAAATTGTTCGTATTTATTTTTCGGTTTTTAATTTACTGTAGTGGATTTGTGTAATGTTTTCTTCTTAATCTTGAGAGTATCCAAAAACACTTAATTTTTTCGACATATTTGAAGATGGGTATCTACAGGGTGAGACCAAGCGTTTCACTATACACACTATATTTTATATTTATTAAAGGGATTGGATTTTCAACAAAGTATTCAATAAAGACTCTTCAATTCTGATCTTCATTTACCTATACATCACGAATTTCTGTCCACTGCTATCAAGAATACAAAACTTTTTCATCACAATCTTTGTATTCACTGTTCTAGATTTTACCGGATTTCTATAAAGAAAAAGAATTGTCTTTTTTGAGTCTAATTCTATGGTTCCATTCGCGGCATTTTTCAGTGTCGTATAATTGAAAATGTCTGAAATATCCACTATTTAACTACAGTAAGTACAGGGAGTTCTGATTTGATTCCGACAAACTAAAATGGGTGATAGATCACATCATTTTAAGCAAAAATATACCTATGAACATGGGTCCGGAAATGCTTCGTTTCCGATATACCAGGTGTTGAAGTTGAAAAAATTATACATATGAAGCCAAAGGGTCACAAAACTTCTCCGAAAATTATTCCCATTTAAATATTTCATTTAAAATTAATACAAATTTGTTTCTACATATTTTAGAGATGCGTTTTTCTCAGAAACCGTTGGTCCTAGCGACTTGAATAATGTATACCTCTTTTAGCTAGAAAAGCCAGGGGAATCGATTTTTCTAGTCCAAAATGTTGTACAGGGTACCACAAAAAATTTTCCGCGGTTTAAAGGGGACAAAGTGATTGCCAGTGACGCCCTCTAAAAAACACAATAAAATCGACAACAAATTTGAATTTCTCATCTCAAAGAACTCCCATGTACCAACTTTCATGCAATTATTTGGAATCAGTCTAACGATAATTAAGGAAAACGCGAATTATTTCTTCAACTCTAACACCCTGTATCTCGGAAAGGAAGCATTTCCGGACTCATGTTTATATAAACTTTTTGCTTAGAATGATGTGATCTATCGCCCATTTCAGTTTCTCGGAATCAAATCAGAACACCCTGTTTATATGTATCCCGCAACAACCTCGTTAGTAGCATCTACATTATCAGCTTCAAATAAATACCTTGATTTCGTAACTATTTGTTCAATTTATCAATCCAGAAATTATTTATGTAAAGAGAAGCACTAGTGAACCAGATATGCTGCCTGCAATTTTTATTTCTTTCTCAGTCTTACTGATTTGTTCATTTTATATCTTTTGATTTCTTCGTTTCAACTATCATTTTATCTATTTAGATGCAATTTCATTACTTCCTTCTTTTTAATCAGTATCCTTCAATTCAGACCAACATAAACTTGAGAGAGGTTTGAATATTCCTAGCAATAAGTTAGCCCTTTCAGCAGAATCTGTAATTACTTTTATGTTATGATAATATTGCAATCTTCAGGAATCCATGCTGATTTTTATCTATTACGAAGTATTTCATCAGATATTTATTGAAAGACCTCTCTGTTTTCTAATAATATTTTTTCGAGAACTGGGCTCGGATTTTTAAATACACACAGTATCCAACAAGGTTCACTCGTTCTGATACAAAACGATATTTGAGAGTAATTTTTTTCTGAACTGTAAATCTTTGAAGACCGCTTCAGATTTTTAATAAAATGCATCAAAATGATTTTTTCCAGTTCATTTTGTATACAAAACGTCGGTGTGTTTTAAATTGCATGAACTCCATTTTTATCATAAATTCATCACGATATCTCAATAATAACTACCTGTATCACATGAAGACCTACAAACTTTGCCTTCACCCATAATTTGCAAATTTCAAAAGAAAAAAAAATTCTTAAGCCTTCAATTTAGGTACATTTAATCAAGCCAAAGGCCATGAATGTTTTCGTAGAAGAGTAGAATTAGATAAAAAGACTACGTTGAATTTCAAGCACGTCTGAAACACGCTTTGATCACGTGAAAACCGGCTGATGGGTCTGCCTAAAACCCAGATCGTTTATCTCGATCTCTTTTAATGACCCTGACGCGCATTGATGATAAACTTCAATCGGTTATTTCTGATGCATTTTGATTGCGAAATTTGTGCTCTCGCTGAATTTTTACGTAAATGCCCTATGATCTTTAGAGTGGTTGCAGTAATTTCTGCGGAACTTTCAAATAAAATTCATTCGTCATTTGTATATACAGAGTGAGTCTTTTACCACTGCTTTAATTTTGACTATAGATTCTTGAGCTCAAAAAGAAATACTTTTTTCCATACCGTTTTTCCATATTCAGATGCGTTTAAAGGTTATAAGCATTTTAAGTTTTCACATTGGGCAAAAGTATCGAGCACCAATGTCACCTTTCAGTTTTTTGAACAAACCGAATTAAAATGAAACAATTCCTGTATGTTTATATCATTATTTATCAATACATAATCAATATTTTGTGGGTCCACCTTTTGCATTAATTACGGCAGAAATTCTTTTTTGGCATCGAGTTCACTAGTTTTCTACAGTCTTCAGCCGTTATCGCGTTCCACTCCAGACGCAAGCAGCGTTTTAGCTCTTCTTTGTTGTTAATAGTGTGGCGCCGGACTTTGCGCTTTAATAAACCCCATAAATGCTCTATGGGTTTAGGCCCGAGAGATTGGGCAAGCCAGTCCAGTTCAATGCAATTTTCTCGAAACCATGTCATCGAGCGAGCAGACTTGTGGCACGGCGCGTTATCCTGCTGAATTCAACGCCATCCATATTTGTGTCTCCAAAAAGTGTGTTGAATGAATGCAACAACGCAGATTCTAGTACATTTATGTACTTTTCAGAGTTCATGTGACCCTCACACACGAACAATTCGCCAACTCCAGAATCAGTCATGCAGCCCCAAACCGTTATCCTGGTTTGAATTCTTCACCTACCCGGCGACGCACAAAGATCACACCAGGTGTTCCAAAAATCTGCAACAACGAGAAAAATATTGAGCCCCGAGAAAAATATTAAATTAAAATAAAGAGGCATTTTTTTCAAACTGTTTATGAAATATTATAAGGACATTAAATTAACTAACTTACCTCAAAGTTTGATTCATCTGACCATACGACATTTGACCAATCTTCTGCAGTCCAACTTCGGTGTTTTAAAGCCCATTCATATCGAGCTTTCTTGTTGTCATCCGAGAGCCATGGCTTCTTTCTGGCTTTACACCCTCTCAAACCAGCTTCCTGAAGTCGTCTGCGAATTGTGCGAGCAGAAATTGATGGTGTAATTTCTACTGACAATTCAGCAGCAAGCTCGAAAGATGTTTTTTACCTATTTTTAACGACTCTCTCAATAACTGACGATCTTGACGACCTGTAGTGATGCGTTTGCGCCCGGTTCTAGGCCTATTCCGATGAGATCCGGTAGCAGAGAATCGCTCAATAGCATATTGCAGAGGTCGGCGCGAACATTTCACAGTTTTGGAAATCTCTACTTGTGATTTCCCTTGCTCATGCAGAACCTGTATCTGCACACGTTTTTCTAACGAAAGTTCGTTTCTTTTTGGCATATTATAACGATATCACTCCAATCTTCCGCAAACAATCACCAAAAGCAAACTAAACGACTGGATGTGTCCACAACGAAGGACAGTAGCGAACTGATAAATAGAGACAAACTGTGCAAAAATAGCAAACTTATGGCACCCAGGTGTTTTATTGCTTTTTGCGGCATTTTGACAAATGTAATTATTTTTAATCCTTTCTAGATTCCGACAAAAGAATCCTTAAACAATAGCTTTGTTTTTCCCACGCTTGCCGTGCACCTGCGAAATTTTTTTAGGTGCTCAAAACTTTTGGCCAAGGAGGTACACTCTGTAGTCCAATTTACTTTGAATGAAAATTACCTTCTACAGCATCGACTATTAAATCTGAATTGTTTAAAAACATTATTTTCCCCCTAAGAAATGATTCACTCACTCATGTTTCATCAGAGGATTATATTGATTTAATTCGTTCCAACTTCAAATATCTCAGAAATGGTGCAATTTAGGAAAAAGATGATGAATGATTTTATCTCCAAAAAGACTAATGATTTTAAAGAGTACATGATATGGACCTTTAATTCAAGTGATATTTGTTTTTCATGCAATTTAACCAATCTGTACAGTAGTAGTGAGAAACCCACAAGAAATGGAATAAACCTATTGATGCCAAAATATGCATGACAGTTATCAAAAACCTTCTACAAGAGATCATTTCAATTGATATTTTCGTTTGAATATTACAGGTGATAATGCAATTTTTTCATGAAATTTCAACACACTAAACTATATCTTTTGAACGAGGCCAAATTTGGAAAAATGTAATAGGAAAAAATATTTCTTTTTGACGTCACGAATCATTGGTTAGTCAACGCAGTGGTCAAAGACTCACCCTGTATACGACTTCTTGTATTCTATTCGAGAAATTGACCGGCTGCTGTATTCAATCCATGAGATAACTAACATTCGAAAAAATAATACGATAAGAATCAATAAAAAATTATTTCGAATTGAAAAAATCTACTCACGTATCAAGCTCATCGCTGATGAGATTCTCTGGGAATAACAAAATAAATAAATTTCTCAACATAAAATCGACTCAAAACAAATATGGCGAAAAATAAGTTATCAGCACTAAAAAGCAAAAAATACATCCATTCTAATCTAAAATATTATCTTTCTTTCCAGAAACTTCAAAATGTCGACTGTGGTGTCTGAAACCATAACTCTGATGGAGGGCTGAAGCTTAAGGAAAAGCCGCTCTCAAAGCTGGTCCGCACATCCTCCTTGGAAAGGATCAAGGAGTTAAACAACTACATCTGTGCCCAAAACTACATTATCCTCCCAGCCATTTTTAATTGGTTGAAATCGCCAAAGAACGGTCTGGAGAGCCAAGTTGACATCGCATCAGCTTTCTATCGCCACCTACTCTACAACATCCTCCTTTACAAAGTGGTTGAATTCAAGATTTTATGCAAGAGTTGTATAAACCAATCAAAAACATTGATAAACACTCAAATATCAAAGAAGACTCAACAATTATCGTCCACATTCCAGGACTCTGCATTTCTTTTAAAATTAGCCATATACTCTGTGGTTATTGTGGTAAACTTGGAAATAACAACATGTTTTTACTTGTTATTCGCTAAAAGTGCACCAGTTGGACTAATTTTCTTGTCGATATGTTGCTTATGGTCTGTGGTCTTTCTTCTATACGAAGGGATTGTCCATTATGAGAACCAAAGGAGGAGGCCGAAACCGAAAATACATTGAAGGTATCTCTAATACCGACCACCAAGCCGTCCAGAATTGAATCGCATGGAAAGCGGTTTCCGAATTGAAATAATTTTAATGAAGGATCTACAAGACTTTCTATTTGATTAAGTTCCATTGTTCTCATTGTGTCGTTATTTATATTTCACTTGCATTTGGGGCATATCATTGTAGTGCCATATTTTTCGTTGATAATGGTAAAAAATGGATCGCTTTCGTGAAGTGGGGATCTCAGTTTTTTACTACTTAAAATATGTGATATTATTTTTGGTTTAGTTTTTATTTAAGGCAAAATGGTTATTAACCGTTTAAAAGATTGTTTCAATTTTATGAAATAATAGTATGTTGTATGATATTTAGATTTTATTGAATATATAAAGACCAATTTTATATATAACTATGTGTTATCATTTCACGAATTTGTTATCGAACCCATTCAACTAGCTTTAACCAGGAATTCGGACTTTGTGAAAGTATGAAAGCAGCGATCTTTAGATTCAATTTATTCGATTTCATTCAAAGTTTTTTCCATTTCAAAATTCAAGAGTAACTGATTCAGCTATTCAGTCAAGAAAATGTTCCAAATATTTTGATATGTCTGATAATAAACCGAGAAATTGCCAAAAGTAGGTTTTAGAAGTACCCAGTAAGTCGATATCTATGAAATCTGATTAGCATGAGCAATCCGATGAAAACGCCTTATAAGTGGAGGCAGCGTTGCCAGCTCTACGTCTTTCTACGCAGATCTACGTATTTCAGACCTTGTCTACTAGATCTTTCTGACAAATAATGTCAATTTCTTATCAAATTGCTATGAATAGGAGACATAAAAAAATATAGGGTAAATTGTGTGTTTTGCTATACTATTATATTTCGTGTGCGTGTGTAGTGTAAATTTAAATATGTTCCTGTCACGTCTGAATTGCGTTCTGTTCTCATTCTGTGCTTCTGTCTGAGGTCGCTTGAAAAGTAAGTTAAAATTATTTTATTCTTTTTATTATACAATTGTTTTATGTAATTTTGATAACAGATTGATCTTTTTCTAATAATAGGTATAGAATAAAAGAGTATTTTCTTCATTTCAACCATAAAAAAATACGTGGATCTACTAACTTTTTATATGCAATTTGTACTAAATCTACGTAAGTTTTTCATCTGGTCTATGTGTTAGGCCCGAAGACCGAAAACGCTCAGTGGCCGGAAAAAACGGCCACATCGCGTTCTGGCTGCCTTCGAACGCACAGAACGCGTTTTGGCTGTTTTTAAACGCTCGCAACGCGTTCTGGTAATTGTTAAACAGCCGGAACGCGATTTGTCAATTGTTCAACGCTCACAACGCGTTCTTAATGTTCGACTTGTATTATTTGCCGCTTTCTACCTGCGTAGGATAAAATTTATATTGTCCATCATGAAACAAAGTTGAAAATTTAAATACAATTCAATTATTGACAACTACAATTGGATACCAAAGATGGGTTCGGTTTTTTTTGTCGAATCATTTCAACAATATTATATTTCTTATAATTGTTTTTCAGTTCTAGGAAGAAAGTTACACTAATAAACTTATATTGTCGAGCATATAATATATAAATGCATGAATTAAAAAGCGAAAATTTCTTTATTGAACAAATGAATTTCAATTTATTTTCTACAAATCCAACTTATTGTGGAGAACAAAACAAACTTGAATTTATAACTCTTTTAATTACTTTATTAGAAACAATTCAATTATTGAAAACTACAATTAAATACAAATGACGGGTTTTTCCGAACTTTTGTGTACTTTACATAGGTACGTTACTTATTTTTACAAGAACTGTTTGAATGACATTTCGAATTACATAGTACATTTAAATTGTATCCGTAAAGTATGGAACAAATTCATTTTTAGCTAATCAGACCATTTTAAGAAATAATAATGAAATGAAACACATCGATTTTTATTTTAATTTACCTTATTTTAAAATAATACTCTAATATAGAGCGTGAATTATTTTCGAGTAATGACATCACCGTCATTTGTTTTAAATTGAACTATTTTGTCTCCATTTTCGGATTACTCTAGCTGAGCTGATTCCAAAAATGTATCACATGTTGATTCCAATAGGTACAGAGTCGACAAATATACAATAGTTTTGTATGCTAGACCACAAGTACCAAACATGTTCGGAAACAACTTATTTTTATTATTCTAAAAATGTAAAAAACTACAAGGTCTTACATTTGAACCAATTGCCGTTAGACAAAGGCGTTCCGGCTGTTTAACAATTACCAGAACGCGTTGCGAGCGTTTAAAAACAACCAAAACTCGTTCTGTGCGATCGAAGACAGCCAGAACGCGATGTGGCCGTTTTTTCCGGCAACTGAGCGTTTTCGGTCTTCGGGCCTAACATATGTATTTATCAAAATCCAAGTTGGCAACACTGTGCGAAAGACTTAAATCTGGCATTTGCACTATGGAGGGTAGAAGTGAGGAGAAGTAACTCCGTGTATTAGAGTGGCCCAAAACCTGATCCAAACTAGGAGGCGCTGCTGTCGCAACTGGGTGAAAATTGACATTGACACAAATATCATGTCATCTTCAATTCGTTCAGTTTTCAGTTCGTCCGTGTCACCGACTTGTCAATGTCAGAATAGGAAGTAAGCAAAACATAAATTAACTGAACAGTTAATTTAGTAAATTTATGAAGGAAAACGTCGACTAATTCATGGGATGAATGTTTGAACTGCGTGTAAATCCAACCATCGTACTCATAATGCTTTGAAAAAAAAATTCTGATTTGATTTATTGTTCTTGCTATTCAAATATTTCTTTGGAGTACAATTATGAGAAAAAATTATACGCTAGATTCAACGATTTTATTGGCGCTCTTGTTCACCCGAACAGAGTGCCTATCATTTTGCCCGCATGTCTGTAATTTTGGAATATCGAGCCGAAAATGGTCTCAATCGATTGGGTTTGACTCCCCCATGAAGAATCCGTGGCGAAAGTTGAGTCTGTCCGGCCGGCCGGCCGTATCCTCTCTAGCATCCAAAAGAGATGAGCTAGAGTTTTCATATTTTCAGAATAGGTTAATTGTCCGAATATCTCGTCCAAGTTCGTTATTGGGCCAAATCCGTCGGATGGTTCAGTAGTTATGAGCATCTGAAATTTTGTTTCCTCAATAACTACTAGAATACCCATTCGATCAAGTTGATACTTGAAATATTGTTGAGGGAGGCTGCCACAAAACGGCTCGCAAAATTTCGCAGAAATCGTCACGCTAGAAAATTTTTAAAAAATTAAAAAAAAAAATTTTTAATCCTCACTATCTCATAAAATATTTTTGGGATTTCAATAAAAATTCATGAATATATTGAGGTGATCGATATCTTACTTATCCTCAAATATCATTGCCGTAGCTCTTTTCCATCTAAAGATATGATCATTTTTTTCATTTACTCAAGAGAAAACAGAAATGACATACGTTCCGATGATTTTCTTTGAACTATGGCCATCACAGATCAATATTCGACTGACAAATGTCGGACTCATTAATCAGTGTCAGTTGGCGTAATATTAATCAAAATTTTCCATAGCGGGAAATCATAGAGATAGAATTCAATCTCGATGGCTGAAACAATATACGTTGTCAAAATTCAGAAAAGCACTGACGTAAGTTTTTAGGAAACGGGAATTATAGCTTCGAACAAAACTTGGGGAAAATTATGAATAGTTATTTTTAATTTGAGATATAGGTTTCTTCATTCATTAGGCGTTCATTTTGCATCACATTGTCCCATAGTACGGGAAAAGACTATTGTTCACCTGACCAGAATGCTTATAGATTTGTTATGGTTTGAATATTTACTTGCAAGTAGCTCAACAAGAGCGCCAAAGCAATCTGACCTCACGTCAGTGCTTTCTAAATTTTTATGTATACAATTCTCTCATTGAAAGTAGATGTAACACAAATGTTTTAGAACTTTCAACATTCGGATTCGAGAGTATTTGAATTACAATAAGTCTAAATGGTATCATTTTTGGGATATGTAAATGTATTTGATTTATCCATGGAGTTCTTATTTACTCCATTTACTTAATTTCATGAAATAGCGATGTTTTTATACAACGGAAAAAAGGAAATATAATCATGAATTGAAACTCAAAATTAGTAATTGAATCTTTAATCGAATAAAATATAGCAAAAAGATACATACAAATTCTAACGTAAATTGGGAAAGAATGAAACAAATGGGAATACACAATTTTCAACACAATAATTTGGAATTTTTTCTACACATTTTGGATCTGTTCTTGAGAGCTTCATTTTTTTGTTTTCATATTTTGCTAAAAAAAATGAGCCCTCAATACAATACATATATATCAACCACTATCTTGGTAACCTCTTTGCTCTGATCCCTACAACCAAGCATTGGCAAACTTGTGTTTTGCAATTCATTTGATATCTCTGTTATTTTTTCTACATAATTTCACAAAACTCTTTTCACTTCACACAAGTCAAACCTTAATCTATAGGTTATATTTTCTGATTCTGAAACCACACGATTCGACTTCAACAACGTTCAACCACGTCAAGCGTCACGTACCAAACTAAATTCATCCCATCCATCTCGATTCATTTCTACACTGTTGCTATACCAGCGCCATTGTGTTGATTTCTTGAACTATTCTATTTCTTCCACTCCGCTGGACACTTTTCGATCAGATGCGCCATAAGAGATTGTTCTCCTTCCCTCTACCCTCCATAATTTGCACCATGACGAAGACACCAGTGGCGGCTCGTGACAATATAGTATGGTGAGGCACATATGAAAAAAATTTAATAATGTAATTTGTTTATTCACAACAAAAGCAACCGAATCAATTAATTCATTTTGAATGGTTTTAGATGTACCAGAAATTACCGATTTACTGTTGGTGTCATTTTCTAAAAAGGTTTTTAAATTCGTGTCAAATTTACTAACAAGAACTACCAATTCTTTGAAATTTCCGCGATTTAAAGACTCATTCGATTCATCGTGCCCCCTAAAAGGTAACTCTTGCATACAGAGGTGCATCATAATATCTATAAAACTTCTGAGAATTTGTCGATTTTCTTTGAATCTAGCATTGAAATTTTCAATTTCTATTTGACGCGCATTGTCTATTGCTGTGGCGATATTTTGTTTTTGCTTTGTCATAACGGTAAGCTTGCAATTAGATGAAATATGCTGAGCACTTTTATTGTGTAGCGATAGACCCCGAGATGAATTTTTCAAATCACTAAAACCACTTTTCGACCAAACTCTGTCGGAATTTCCATTAGTTGCTGAGAATAAAATGCACGGCCAACAAAATATTTTCTTCAAAGTAATACTTCCAGTAAGCCAGTCGTACTTGTCATACCACGTATTTTGGAATCCCCGATTTGATTTACCGACCCCACCACTAGACACTAGAGATTTACTCAAATTTGGAACAGGTCGCTTAACTTCCTTAATTAAATATAATTTATTATCATACGAATGAGTCGAAAATGTTGCTTATTTATTAAAAAATTAACAATATCACAAGTACACCGAATATGTTCCTTAGGAATTTCAAAAAATTTACTATTACTAGGTCCCGCTGAATCCATTTCGCGATCTGTTAGTCACTTTCGATAAAAAAGATTTATATTTCAGAAAAAATTCACCTGAAAAAGATTATAATCATACGCGATACACAGCAAACGCGATACCACTAAATAACGACAAAGTGAACTAACCCTATTTCTCTATTTTCCGCTATTTTAACTCGAATAATATCCTGGGGCCAGCCTATAATTCCTCGAGAAGCCGCCTTCAAAGCCGTAGATATGTTCTCATCGCTTCGACGCAGATAACCCTCTGGACATCGCAGAAACGAAACGATCTCAGATCGGCTAAGATCGCGCAGAGGCCAGCCTCGGATTAATCCTAGAACGCTCGCTAGAACGGCTTTCCATTACGTTCTCGTAGGTCATCGAAGTAAATAACACGCTAATTCAGTCAAAGAAGCATGCGTTAGGCATGCCTCCAACCGTTTACTCAAAGAGGATTTGATTTGTTATGAATATACAAGGAACGTGAGATTGGGAAAAATATTGAGGAAAAAAGTGATGATGAAAGGGAATGAAGAAATATACGGTTCAGAATTTTTTTGATGAGGCACTGCCTCACCTGCCTCATAGGACAAGCCGCCACTGGAAGACACACCACACATCGTTGCTAGTGAGAGATTATTTAGCCGAAAACAATACACTAATGGTGCAGAGCCAGCGCATATCTAAAACCTGGCCTTCTATGACTACTTTATGTCCCCAAAACAGAAAGCCCCTCATGAAAAAACGATGCCACGCAACGATTGAAGGGGTAATAATCATAATAAAGTTTAATTCCATGAAGACCATTTACATGCTATTGGAAAAGTCAGACAAAGCCAATTATAATACAATATAAACAGATATTTTAGTATACATAATACAAACATACACAAAAAAAATACAACAGCACTAAAAATTACTCTCCATAAATTCGTTCACACTGTAAAATGCGTGCAGTAGGAGGAGGTCCTTGAGAGATCTTTTGAATTTACTGACATTTTTATTTTCTCTTATAGATACTGGTAGTTTGTTATATAATTTTATACCATTATAGGATGGACTCTTTTCATAGAATGTAGTTCGATGAGGTGGTATGCGAAGAAGATTACCATGTCGTGTATATAGCTATGATTGTCAGCATTTTTGAGGAATTCACTCAAATTTCTCATCACAGAAACAACAATTCTAAAAATATAAATGCAGGGTAACGTAAAAATTTTGTTTTTACGGAAGTAAGGTCTACAGGACGTCCGCTTCGGTTCTCTTCTGCAAAATGAACAATTTCGACAAGAATCGAGAATTTCGCCATACGATGATGTTGTAGGATAGATGAGAATATGTCATCGCATAATAGATATTCACCAGTTGTTGTTGGGAGAAATTATTCTTCAACTGCAAAATCGCATAATAACTGCCCCACATCTTCTTAGAAATAGCTCTGTGCACGCTTTAAAAGAAATCGATGAGTCGATAAATGTCCCAAGGAACTTCACCACTTCAGGGGATGTCCCAGATATATCTCCAATAGGCACCTCAAGGTGGAAGTTAGAATCATCCGTTATATTGAACTTCCTAATAACTGTTTTTCCACAATTTCAAACTAACTGATTCTTTAAGCACCACTCAGTAAACCTCGTATAAAGTGCACTGAGGCAACTAACTAGCTCCTCATGGGTATTGCCAGAGATCATCCGCATAAATCACGATCTTACAATTCATCCGGAAAAACTGTGGCAGGTCATTAACAAAAATAATGAATATGAGGGGACCCAGCACAGATCCCTGCGGAACACCCAAGTCAACAGTCGCTATGTTTGAACGAGTTTGATTAATTCTTAACACTACTTTCCTGTGTCTCATGTACGACATCAACCAAAACAACACCTTGCCACGAAATCCCACCGCATTTAGTTTCTCTTCTACGAAGTCCAAATTCAAGCTATCAAATGCTTTAGTGAGATTGAAAAACATTGCTCCTACCATTTCCTTGTCATTGAGTTTCTTATATACATATTCAACAAATTCATAGACAGCCCCTTCAGTTGATCTAAATTAGACCAAGCAATAATTGTAGAGGTAATTATAGGCTCATGAAAGTATAAGCCAAGATATCTAGGTGTGACATCGGTGAAATGTGACTGCTTGCAGATCCATCGGAAATACAGGAGTAACTTGCCCTTGAGTAACTTGTGTTACTCCAGAGTAACCATATTCTCCTATCTTAGATAACAAGCGTGGAGGCTGTTTTTATCAGACATCAAATTATTGTGCTTACTCAAAGCAATTAATCTTTGCAATTATGGATACAACTTCAATAATACAATAATAATAATAATGGCATCTTCAACAATACAAAAAGAATAATAATCATGGCAATTATGGCAACTTCAATAAAGTAGTATATGCAAAAGAGTCATTTATGACTATCGTAATGATCACGGCCCCAAAGTATGTAAGCCATAACTATGAATATTGTATGAGCTAAGGAAAAGGGAACACCGGTAAGGTCATGGAATTCCAGCGGGGTCTCTGGAAAAATGAAAGAAAGTAGCAGCGTCGAAAAAAGTATATACTCATGCCTTATAGTACCCAGATTTATCTACCACAAATTGATCTATAGATTTAACTGAAAGGAATTGAATTCTTATTTAATTCGAGCTGGAACGATGACATAAAAGGATTGCTGTAGCTGAAAGGATATGGCTAGATATTAGGAGTTGTATTCTTCTACGAAGTAGAACAAGCTTGATAACACTCGATAACTCAAGGTGTCTACAAGGATAGTTTAATGAATTCCCTAAGTATAAATATCTGATCTAATCTAATGTAGGTCTTTAAAAATCTTCATACATTTTTAATATTTCCAGAGGCAGAGCAATTAAGCTTTATCATCATTTATGAACAATCAACCAGTGATATACAGTGGGTGATATTCCAATATATGATGTTACAAACATGAAAAGACTTAACATGTACACCAAAATATTCTTTATCAATGCAGTTCTACCTATAAAAGATGAACTCATTATTAAACTCACAGGGAATAATATGGATCATGCTGCATGCTGAAATAACGTTGATATTGTTTATAATAGATTTGAGTTAAGCAACACATTCAAGTAAATGGATATAATATTTGGTTAGTCTTTTACCAAAATAGCTAAATAGGGCATAATTAACAAGCATACCAGATTAAATATCATTCATTATTCAATCTATTTTCAACTTAACTCTAAAGATCATTCCACCACCTAAAACTACTCAAAACTAACTAAACAAGTTTGTTGTTCTCTCTACCAACGCGTTGAATAACCTAACAATGCCGCTTCACAACAAAGGAATCCCTTTTTCTGACGTGTACGGCTGTTTGCACAAAGGACATCCAAACAGAACTAACCGACTTGGTTCATGGTATAAAGGAATGTCCGATAAATAAGGCAGAGGCGTATCAAGCGTAGGGTGAAATTGAATTTAAATTTTGGAGCTTCAAAATCCTGAGATTTTACAAGCCGGATAAATGTTTTTTCAAGTTTACTGTATCCTAGGGAGATAAATTTGATGGAGGCATTTTATATATTCACGAATAAATTAAATACTCAAACGTTGAGCGAGATAATACTGTATGCTTATATTTGAGGTTAGTTTTTAGAATATTAACTGATTTTAAAGTAACATGTTCATTTGTCCGGGTGAGGCATCTCACAAGTAAGTTCTAACCAAGAATTGATTAAATTATTGTTAATCGAATATGAATGCCTGATGAGAGAAAAGTGTTATACATAAATCTCGAAACACATGTGTCGTATTCTATTTCATTTTTTGATTGATTTTTCTGTAGTTTTTTCCAATTGTTTGATGTTTTGATAAGAATGAAAAACTCTTTTATTCATCAAAGAAAACAGTGTTTTCTAGAATAAATAAAGGTATCATTGATATTTTCAAGAAAAGTAAGACTACAATTGTCAATTTTAGATTATTTTGGTTTATTAACACTTTCAAGGATAGACTTGTTCAATGGAATAAATTAAATACTTTTTGACATAATACAGAATTCGCGATATTTTTTATCAGATCTTGTATATTTGATTACAAAATAAATAAACTTTTCTCTAATTGATCTCTACATGCTAAAAGTGATCATGAAATCCAAAGAGAAGAACACCCTGTAGATCCTTTCAGATCCGTTAATGATTTCGCATCATAGATGAGAACAAATTTCATAGTCTTACCCTCAACATTCTACAAAATAGTGGGCTTGGTGCTTGAAAGATCGAATTACCATCGAAACTGCTCAGATTCATTAAAGACGGTTGATTGCTTAGTGCTAGCGACTCGAGAGCCTTAGTGCTCCCGACTCAAGAGCCCTAATACTCGTAGCATCAAATTACAGTGATCTCAACAATTCTGTGGACCTGCACTTAATTGCAATTAATTAAGTTTTAAACAAATCATTCAGCGGCTGAGCTTCAATAAGGTATGAAAGATTGTCAAAGCATTTCCAGAAAAATTTATAACTTATCAATTTTCGATTGAGAACTCTTATCTCGAGAATTATTTTCGCTAAGAATGTACCAACTGTTCTATTATGAATATTGAATGGCATGGCAACAATTCTCGATAATTAGGTGTGTTGTAATTGATGATAAAACGTTAGCAATTGTATCTTGAAGATGCTGAAAAAGAAAAACAATGAATGAAACATATATCAACATCGTGATTATCAATTCAATTAATTATTTTCTTATCATATTTAAAATATTCCTTAAATGTTATATTTACTTGTCGTAAAAATGGGAATCATGTTATTTTATCAAAACCGTTCATATACATGAGTAGTACGAACTCTGAAATAAATATGTACAAGAATTTTGAGAGTTCTGTCGTGAGGTGAGAAATTTGTTCTCTGAGTGATACCAGTGAAGTATATCATGGTTGAAGTTTGTTTGGAAAAGCTCACGGAGTTTTGGTTGCGTTTTTCTCTCCAAATATGGGTTCATAAGATGAGTTTATTGAACCAAAAAATGGAGAACATTCCCCTATACAATTAATATAATTCCTTCGAGTAACTCCTTGTCTTCTGAAAAACCTATTAAGATAATTAAATATTCAAACCCAAATTACGGAAAATCGACTACTATTATTAGTATTGATTGATAATTAATCTTAAGGAGCAAGTCATTATGGAACTCTCGAGTTGAAACATACGAAAAATTCTTGATGATTTTGACAATATTTCAATAAACGAACAAATAACAATCAATGATATCAATATAGGGTATCAATAGCAACAACATTCGTTATGTTTCGAGATCTTGAAATATGTATATGTATACATATCTCCTTACAATGAGAGAGTACAGAGCTGAAATTTTCGGATAATCTCAATGTCAGTAACCTTGATGTACAGGGTGATTTGTTTCCGAAAAACTGAAATTGGTGATAGATCACATCACTTCAAGCAAAAAATTTCCTATGAACATGGGTGCGGAAATTATTCGTTCCCGAGATACAGGGTATTGAAGATGAAAAATTATTTTGTATTTTGTATGTCTAAGGTGTAATGACTGTTTTGGGTATAGAATATGAAGCAGAAAAGTGGCGTTTATTTATTGATGGGTCAAAGTCTAAAACTCTAACTTTGACTCTAAAGGCTGTTCTTTTACATATCATTAATAAACTTCCCTCTATCCCATTAGGTGACGCTTCTAACATGAAATTCATCATTTATTTAAATACTCCAATACAAATTACCCTGTTAGGGTGTAGAGCTAGTCAATATAAAAAATGTAGAATAGAAACAAAGGGTACAAACATATACAATCACAAACAAGGTGTCCCAAACAATCTATGTTAAAAACATTCAAGAATCAAGTGTTTAAAAATTCATTCAATGAATAGTACGGTCTGTCCTTCATGTACTTGAAAAGTACTCTCTTCATCATTTTCTGAGGCAGCTGTTTGATCTCATCAGATATTTTTTTATAAATCTTCACCAGGGTATGTGAAGAGTTTTTTTGAAAGTAGGAGAATCTCAATGAGGGCGCGTTCAGATGTTCTATGGCTCTGGTGACGTATTTGTGCTTGTTGGCAACCAAAAGGGCTCCTTCATACATATATATATATATATATATATATAATGAGACCACTGTTAAAATACCATGATCCACAAAGTGTTTTCTCTCGAGCTCATCGAGACTCAGGGTATTTCTTAGACATCTCTTCTGCAGCAACAGAATTCTGTCGATTTTGCTAGAGTTGCCCTAGATCACGATCCCATATCTAATCCTGCTATGTACATATGCATGGTATGCTGTCATCATTTCTGGGCTCACTAGACGAGATAGATTTCCCAGTGCGTATCCGAACCTAGCCAAATTCTTACACAAGCTGTCTATATGAGATGTCCAATCCAGACGGTAGTCTACTTCAACACCCAGGAAACGTACGGAGTTTGTGGTGGTCAGTGATCTATCGGCACCATCATAGGATCGCTGGTGAAATTCTGTGGTAAATTCAAATTTTATTAATTGTGTCTTCTCAGGGTTTAGCATTAGGTTATTTCTGCTGAACCAGTTATTTAGATTATCTAATGCGTCGAATATTTTTACTGGTATGTCATTGGGATCCCTTGACAGCACCAAGGACGTATCATCCGCGAAGAGTGTAAGTTGGTATACTATTTGAGCAAGATCATTTGTGTATATAATTTACAACAACGGCCCAAGAATTGTCCCCTGCGGTACTCCCTTCTTAATGTGCAATTCTTCAGATTCGATCAGTTTTCCTGTGGTTTTGTCAAACTCTACAACAGTTTGTTTTCTATTTGACAGGAAGGACTCCGTTAAGTTGAGCGGGAGTACCCGGATTCCCAGTCCATTCAATTTCTCCAAAAGAATAGCGTAGTTCACATTATCAAAAGCCCTCGTAAGGTCAGCACACAAAAGCAGGGTATATGTTCCTTTATTTAGCGAATCTATTATCTTGGAAATGGAGTGCTTGCATCGTGGTTTTTCCTTTTCGGAAGCCATATTGATGTTCATATATTAGATTAAAGTACTCAAGAAAATTTATTATACGATTGTAGAGTGCTCTCTCAAAGATTTTGCTGATGTTAGGTAGTATCGCAATTGGTCTGTAGTTGTTCATGATGTCCCTTTTTTATGCACCGGTCTTTATTTGAGCCTTCTTGAGTTGATCTGGTAATACACCTGTTTCAAAGGTGAAGTTTATGATGGAGCATAGTGGTCCCGATATCTCATCAGCAGCCACATGTTTCAGTATCCTCACCGGTACTCCATCATGTCTAGTTGAGTTGGTATTTTTCAACTTCAGGATAATGTTTCTTATTTCTGTAGGATCTGTGAATTGAAGGACTATGCTGTTAACGATATTTTTATATGTTGGTGTGCTAACGAGAGTTTGCGTGTTCACGGTTGTTGTCTGATTTGATCCCTGGTTAACAAAGAACTCATTAACCTGATCCAGAGTTTCCTTTGGGTGATTTTGACCATCTAGATCGGTAACAATGGAGTCCCTTTTCTGTGACTGGGTTGTATGCTCCCTTATCAACGTCCAGGTAGCCTTTGTCTTATCCTTGGATTTTTTAATATATTCTTACAGCTTTTTGGCGTTTCTAACTACTTTTTTCAGTATTTTCGAGTACTTTGTATTATATTCTGGAGAAATTTCATTTTTGTTTTTTAGGTGGTAGAGAAGGATTTTCTTTTTTGAAGAAGTTCGTATTCCAGTTGTTATCCAGGGTTTGCGTTTTTTTGGTTGTGCAGTTTTGATGGTGAATATTCTTTCAATGAGGCCCTTGACAGTTACGGAGAACGCTTCATACGCATCATTTGGGTTTGGGAATTTTAAAAGGTGGGCCCAATCAATATTCTTCAGGACGTTCTTTAGATCATCCATCTTAGACTCTGAGAAAAACCGTTTTGGTGGTATTGTTGAGCTGCATTGCACCTGCACAAAGCCTTCTAGTGTAATTATCTGGGCTTCATGATGGGAGAAATAGCTTTTCACTATCTCGCCTTTACACAATTGGTTACCGTTCACAAAGATGTTATCACTTAGACTGTGATGATCCCCAATGTAGTGCGTGAACTCATGTATTTGTGGTTCAAGGTTATAGGTTAGTAAAAGATCTTGAAAAATTTTACTATTTTAGAGGGTGTAGCTAAATCGCCACTTAATACTGTTTTGAAATTTTTGTACTTTCGTGTGTGGTCCAGAGTCAATGTCAAGAGTTCAAGAAATTTATGTAACTCTCCAGATGCGGTCTTGTCACGGTTATAAATTTTAATAACCATTTTTGCGTTCGAAGACGCCGCCACTGTGTCATTCGCGATTCTCGTGTGTAGTGCATTGATTCGATTCTCTTTTAACGCCCGCGATAAGGAACACATGTGTGAGATTTTTCAAATATTCTTTCACTCTGCCTGAAATTACTTCTGAGGTCACTTTGTTGTTATTTCGTATGAAATCGTTTTAAAACGGATTACGATCCAGAGGTATTTGAAGTTACCTGAATTTTGGTTCTGGAATCACATAATCGTTTTGCTGTACCTTCCTGTGATTTCTCACGACTGATTTGTCGGATAATTGCCACTTTTGGGAAACTTTACTAGAGGCCTGCACTCCATCATGTAAGTTTGATAGTTACATTTGAAACAAAATATTTTCATTAAAGAATTAACAGAAAGTCTCACTCTGTGTTGTTTATTTGCAGAAGGCCTTCTTCTTCCTTTTCTTCTTCGTCGTCTTCTTTGATACGTTTAAAGCAACTTGAATTCTTCGTCGACCGATTTTTATTCGTGCTTTGTGAGTTTATGAAGATCAAGAACTAATTCTGGAGTATCCAGCTGCCAGATTTATTCAGACGACCCTACAAGAACCGACCAAATTGCTACCAGTTCCAATTATCCAGGATTCCGAGGTCAAAATTATAAGGTCAGATCTTTCAAATTTATAACGTTGTTTGATGAAATTATCCAGCCATTGCCGAACTACCACCGAAATATCGATTCGTTAGACCGAATATTAATAACATCATTATTGTCTTTTATGTACATTATTAATTTATATTATTAATTGACAACTCATTAAATTCATTTGAGATTTATATGTACCAAGAGGTGTAAACTGATTATGACGTCATAAAAGGTACCTTTCACTTATGAAGAATCATTTCATAAATAAAATCGAGATTTTATTTGGGAAAATTGTTGAATATAGGAATTCATAAAGATTTCGTGATTTTCTTTCTTTCACTTAATGTTTCAAATATCATCTAGGATATAGAGGAGTTCAAATCACGTGGCGCCCTTTAATAAATATATTTTAATTTTCACTTATTTCAAATTAACCCCGACCCTCTCTCCGAGAACAGCCGTCTCCTAGAAACAAGATTCCTAGTTTTAAACAATTAAGATCCGAGCACCTTGGCAGTTAAATTGGCGCCCAACGTGGGGCCCGATGAAACCATAATTTTTCATTTTGAATACTATATTCATTGAATATATTTTGTAGGATATGATTTTGAATTGTTGATTTTTGTAGTTCGGAATTTTACATGTACTGATCTGGTTATCTTTTTGATTGTTTATCTGTTTTTTTTTGTGATTGCATTTATAACACATGAACCTGGAATATGGAGTTGGCCTGAATTAATTATTCGTTACAGATTTTTTTGTTGAAATTATTTACGAATTACGATTTATCATTTCTTTATATTATATCACGAGATCTCGCATTTCGGAAGAACGATCCAGTGGCGTGCTGATTTGGGTTCACAAATTATTTGCGATCGATTTTTCATTTCTTCGTTGGGTCTGAGATATTTGCGGTCATCACCCACGCACTATACAGGGCGATAATTGTTTTGATTCGATTTCTCTAAAATTTTGTTATCGCGTATTTTGTAGATATTTGATTTTTTTATTTTCTTTTTGCAATATGTCTTTACGTTTCAATTTAAATAGACTTAAGAAGGATGAATTGGAATACGAATTGTCTATAAGAGGTATTAAAGCTTCAGTTCAGACCGTCCATGACATGAGATCTTGTCTTAGGCCATTGATAAAGTTAGAGTCTAGGAGCGATCATTTTCTTACCCTGATGTTAAGTTAGATATTGAGCAGGAACTTAGGATCATTTCGGACAAACTGAAAATAGTTTTGACCGGTATCAGTGAACCTGATCGAAATGCAGAAACTCTTTTACTCGCTTAACACATATCGGTACTCGACTTCGACACCTTCCTATAGAGAGTGAGAGCGCGGAATTTTCGAGGTATAAAAAATTGGTAGATGATATGAAAGATACATTTGAAATTCTCCGGAAAAGTTACAAGAGCATTGATCCGATTTCGATGGTTAATGTTGGGGTTACCGAACAGACAGATTCATCTAATTCTGAGAGTGACGACACTGATAGAGAATGTCCGCCAATGTTTAGAACTAGTTCTAAAATTTCATTTCCAATTCGTTCTATCAATTTACAAAAGTGGAATTTAAAAATTTCGGGTGAGGCCAAGAGTATGTCGGTGCATAGCTTTTTGGAACAGGTCGAGGAAACTAGAATGGCCCGTAGTGTATCTGAGTCTCAGATTTTTGAATCAGCCGTTGATTTGTTCACGGGTAAAGCCCTTATGTGGTATCGTTCAAATAAAGGACGTTTTAATGACTGGAAAGGTTTAACTACTTTGTTGGTGAGGCACTATGAACCTCCAGATTACCGTCCTCGTCTATTGAAGGACATTATGAATCGGACTCAAGACCCTTCGGAATCAATTGTAGACTACTTAACATGCATGAACTCAATGTTTCGACGATATGGCGATGTCGATGAGAGCATTAAACTAGGAATTTTGGTGAGAAATCTTAGTCTTTTTTATTCTACACAGTTGCCTACTGTTGATTCCATCCAAGAACTGGAAGACGCTTGTTTAAAATTGGAAACTAAAAATTTCGCGCTGACAGCTATGTACCTCCTTCTAGAAAAACGCAGAAGTATGTGGATCCCGACCTTGCATTTCTATCTTCAACACGTAGTGTCTCGGGTAATAGACTGAATGAAGTGTCATTTGAGGGATCTGACTTCGTTATCCATCTACGTCGGGTTTATCACGCAGTATTGTGTGTTGGAACTGCCAGAAGACTGGTCATTCGCGAAGACAGTGCTCTGAGCCTCAAAAATTAATGTGTTACCGCTGTGGAAAAGCTGATTTTACAGTTAGAACTTGTCCAAACTGTTCTGTGTCGGGAAACTTGACTCGGAGGTCCTAAGGGGTCGTGCAAGGAACTCCGATATTGATGATATAGCGACCAAGGTAATTTTGCCAGAAAAGAATCAAATTTTACTTGACTTCATAATTTCTCATGCAAATGGAGACTCGAGACCATATTTGCGAGTATCAATTTTAGGTTTTCCTCTTACCGGTCTTCTAGATTCTGGTGCTAATAGAACGATTGTCGGTCAGCATGGGTTCGATATTCTGCTTAAACTTGGTTTCAAATTACAACGTGATGAAACACACTGTACTGTGGCTAATGATGATCATTGTGTGAGCATTGGCTATATCAAAGCTCCTGTTACCTTACAACTTAAAATGAAGTGGATAGACATTCTCGTGGTACCTCAGCTCAAGCATACCTTGATTTTGGGTATTGATTTTTGGCACAAAATGAACTTAGTTCCTCGTTTGAACGAAGATGTGTGGTATTTCGGTGATAGAGAAGATAGTCCGTCCATAAACTTGATAGAGTCTAAGTCAACATTGAATCCTGATCAAAGAGAGCGTCTTGAAGAGTTGGTGGAGTCGAAGTTTGATCTTATGGGAACACGACTTGGCAAAACAACGTTGGCCGAGCATGAAATTGAAGTACTTCCAGGTACAAAGCCTATTAAACAAAGATGGTATCCTGTCTCACCTCATAGGCAGGAGATAATCAATGAACATGTGGACTCAATGTTGAAAGATGGTGTGATAGAGCCTTCAAAAAGCCCTTGGTCATCTCCCGTTTGCCTTGTTGAAAAGAAAGATGGTACGTTCAGATTTTGCGTAGATTATCGTAAACTTAATGCGGTTACTAAAAAGGACGCTTATCCAATCCATATGTGTCGGCAATATTGGATAAACTTAGGAATGCGAAATTTTGTCTGCCTTAGATATTAAGTCCGCCTTCTTCCAGGTACCAGTAAGTCAGAGGTCTAGAGAATTCACAGCTTTTACTATTCCAGGCCGCGGTTTGTATCAGTTTTGTCGATTACCCTTCGGTTTGACCAATTCACCTGCGACATGGCAGCGAATTATAGATAGTGTATTGGGACCTGACTTACAGCCTTTCGTTATGGTTTACTTGGATGATATTATTGTTGTTTCTCCTGACTTCGGATCACATTTGCGTACCCTTAATTTGGTTTTTGATAGATTAATGGCTGCCGGTTTGGTTGTAAGTAGAGAAAAGTGCAAATTTTTATGTCTCGCCTTAAATATTTGGGATATGTTGTTGATGCGGATGGTATTCGCCCTGATCCTGAAAAAGGTTGAGGCAATTTTAAATATTCCTCGCCCAAAGAGTGTGACTGAGATCAGACGCTTTATAGGAACCGCATCATGGTACAGGAAATTTGTGCCTAATTTTTCATCACTTCTAGCTCCTTTATCGAACTTGACAAAGAAGAAAGTCAAATGGTCTTGGACGTCTGATTGCGAACGATCCTTTCAAGCTCTAAAGGAATGTTTGGCTACAGCTCCCGTATTGAATTGCCCAGATTTCAGTAAACCATTCACCTTGCAAACAGATGCATCTGCATTTGGTATTGCGGCAGTTTTGTCTCAAGAAATTGACAATGAAGAAAAGGTGATTGCTTATCTTTCCCGTTCTCTCACGAAACCAGAACGAAATTATTCTACGACCGAAAAGGAATGTCTTGCCGTTATATGGTCCGTGGAAAAACTGCGACACTACCTAGAAGGAACATTTTTCCGTGTCATAACTGATCATTTCAGTTTATTATGGTTGCACAATTTGAAAGATCCTCAGGGTCGACTCGCTAGATGGAGCTTAAGGTTGATGCCCTACAATTTTGAAATAGTTCACCGTAAGGGTAAAGATCATATCGTCCCCGACATGCTTTCGAGGAGTGTGCCTGCTTTGATCGACTCAGTTTCTTCTAAACCATATGTTTCTATTGATTCACCGAAAATTTTGGATGGTTGGTACTCCAAAATGTTCAAAAACTTGGAATTGCATCCCGATAGGTATTCTAATTGGAGAGTAGAAGATCATACGCTTCTTAAATACGTCCCGCCAACTATACCTGGTTTGTCTAACGAATCTGAGTGTTGGAAAATTGTTGTACCAAAGGAACAGCGCCGAGAACTCTTGCGTCAAAATCATGAAGATGTCACCTCCGGACATCTTGGCATTTTCAAGACATATTGGCGCCTCAAATCTCGTTATTTTTGGCCTAAAATGAAAGCTGATACTATACGTTATGTGAAGAATTGTAAGGTTTGTTTGGCTTGTAAACCTGATTTAAATGCTCCTGCTGGTTTGATGGGTACCAGAGTTCTCCCGAAGCAACCTTGGCAGATTATAAGCTTAGATTTTATCGGTCCGTTACCTACTTCTTCGAGAGGTTATAAATATCTACTTGTGATCTCTGATTATTTTAGTAAATACGTTTTGCTTCATCCTTTGAGAACAGCTACCTCAGAGTCCTAACTGAATATGTCGAGAAAGGTGTATTTTTGGTATACGGTGCACCGCAAATGCTCATTTGTGATAATGGTCCTCAAATGCGTAGTTCAGAATTCAATAAGATGTGTATGAGATACGGTTGTCGAATTTCATTCACTCCGTATTATCATCCCTGTGCTGACCCAGTGGAACGCATGAACCAAACTGTGAAAACCATGATTCGTTGTTATCTTAAGGATAATCATAAGAGATGGGCTGATAATTTGGCTGCTTTTGGCTGTGCTATTCGTACAGCAAGGAGCGAAGTAACTGGTTATAGTCCATATTTCATAAATTTTGGACGCGAATATCGATTATCTGGGAAAACATTCGAACATCCCATCCCTCAAAATGTTGAGGATACGGAACTACGTAGGTCAGGTTTTGAAATGATGTTCAAACAGGTTCATGAACGTTTACGTAAAGCGCAAGAACAAAACCGTCATAGGTACAACTTACGTCGTCGTTCGGTACAGTTGAATATTGGTGACAAAGTTCTGTTGAGTAACAAGTCTAAATCTGACGCTTCTCAGTTTTATAATGCGAAATTAGCACCCAAATATTGCGGTAATTTTACAGTTAAAAGAAAGCTTGGTGCGTATACGTATGAGCTTGTTGACGATACTGGTAAGTCAGTGGGAATTTGGCATGTCAAGGACATGAAGCCTGTGGGTGTTGGTGATGAATGTCGTGGTGATGAATATTGCTGATCTACCTTCATTTGATTTCTTTTTTTTTTTTTTTTTTTTTTAGGTCGAGCTCAATGAGGTTTTGATAGATATTCAAAATTTTTTTGTGTTTTCTTGTATTCTCCGATTTTCTCAATTGTACGATCGTCGGTAACTTTTCTTCAAGTTAACCTCCTTCGGAAGGAGAGGGGAGTGTCACGGTTATAAATTTTAATAACCATTTTTGCGTTCGAAGACGCCGCCACTGTGTCATTCGCGATTCTCGTGTGTAGTGCATTGATTCGATTCTCTTTTAACGCCCGCGATAAGGAACACATGTGTGAGATTTTTCAAATATTCTTTCACTCTGCCTGAAATTACTTCTGAGGTCACTTTGTTGTTATTTCGTATAAAATCGTTTTTAAAACGGATTACGGTCCAGAGGTATTTGAAGTTACCTGAATTTTGGTTCTGAAATCACATAATCGTTTTGCTGTACCTTCCTGTGATTTCTCACGACTGATTTGTCGGATAATTGCCACTTTTGGGAAACTTTACTAGAGGCCTGCACTCCATCATGTAAGTTTGATAGTTACATTTGAAACAAAATATTTTCATTAAAGAATTAACAGAAAGTCTCACTTTGTGTTGTTTATTTGCAGAGGGCCTTCTTCTCCTTATTCTTTTCCTTTTCTTCTTCGTCGTCTTCTTTGATACGTTTAAAGCAACTTGAATTCTTCGTCGACCGATTTTTATTCGTGCTTTGTGAGTTTATGAAGATCAAGAACTAATTCTGGAGTATCCAGCTGCCAGATTTATTCAGACGACCCTACAAGAACCGACCAAATTGCTACCAGTTCCAATTATCCAGGATTCCGAGGTCAAAATTATAAGGTCAGATCTTTCAAATTTATAACGTTGTTTGATGAAATTATCCAGCCATTGCCGAACTACCACCGAAATATCGATTCGTTAGACCGAATATTAATAACATCATTATATTTCTTTTATGTACATTATTAATTTATATTATTAATTGACAACTCATTAAATTCATTTGAGATTTATATGTACCAAGAGGTGTAAACTGATTATGACGTCATAAAGGTACCTTTCACTTATGAAGAATCATTTCATAAATAAGATCGAGATTTTATTTGGGAAAATTGTTGAATATAGGAATTCATAAAGATTTCTGTGATTTTCTTTCTTTCACTTAATGTTTCAAATATCATCTAGGATATAGAAGAGTTCAAATCACGTGGCGCCCTTTAATAAATATATTTTAATAATCACTTATTTCAAATTAACCCCGACCCTCTCCGAGAACAGCCGTCTCCCTAGAAACAAGATTCCTAGTTTTAAACAATTAAGATCCGAGCACCGTGGCAGTCTATATACTGAAATGACTATTATCTTCAGCTTCTTACTGATACTTGCACATAGCTCACAGTGGCCCTTCGCAGTCACTTTCTTTAGCTCGTGCATGTCGGCTGTGTCTATAGACCTCGAGCTTCCAGATCTGATGCTGATATGGCTGCCTTCCTCGAAGATCTCTCAACGACTAAACGTAACCTTTTTTATTGCTGGAGATTTCAACCTGGCCGATGTCGACTGGCCACTCTCCGGTAGGGCTTATAATTCGACATCTGGTCCATATGTGGAGGCCTTCCGTGATTCTGGCCTTGTTCAGTTGGTGAAGGAACCTACCCGTTTTCGCAACCTACAGGAGCCATCTTTGTTGGACCTCATACTGGTCAATGATGTTGATTTGGTCTCTGATCTGGAACACCATCCTCCTCTTGGGAAATCGGACCATGTCATCATTCTCTCCAGATTGCAGCTCCAGTTGCACTGAGTTGTCAGTGGTGTTGACTGGGATGATATTTTTGCGACCGCGACCGATGTTGAGTCGATGTGGAACCTTTTTGTGGGGGTTCTGACCCGGTTAAGTGATGAGTGCTCTACTTTGAAGATGATAACGAGGATTCCTTCTAAGCCTTGGATTAATGAGCGGATTCTTAGGATGATCAGGCACAAAAAGGCGATATGGCAGCGATTTATTCGTTGGAGGCGACAACGGGACTATGATGCACATCGTCACTATTCGAATTTTCTTTCATGCACAATATCTGCTGCGAAAAAGGAGTTTGAGATTGGTCAAGTCTGGAGATAGGAAATGCTTCTTCAAATATGTAAGATCGTCGATGGATTCCAAAGTTGACATTCTTCTGATCCTCGACCCCAACGGCCGTGCATGTGCGAACCCCGAGGAGACTGCAAATGTCCTGGCTGACGCCTTTGCTGCTGATTTCACCTTAGAGACTGGTTACCCCCCTGGAATCAATAGAAACCGTGTTAACTTTACTTTGACCAATGTTGACTTTCCCCCTTGTTTGGTCGAGAAATAGCTTTTGGCTCTCAATGCATCGTCTTCGCCTGGTGGTGATGGAATTCCATATAAAGTTCTCAAGAGTTGTGCTCACTCTCTGTCTTTTTTCCCTATCAAGAATATTCTCCAAATCCTTTGTGACATCCTCGCTTCCATCATCTTGGCTTACTGCCTTAGTTACTCCCATTTTCAGGAGGGGAAACAAGTTGGACCCATTGAATTATCGTCCGATTAGTCTGGTTCCTATCGTCACCAGAGTTTGTGAAAGAATTATACTTGACAGCGCTTTGAATTTTGCCTTGGAAAATAACATCATCCCCCAATGCCAACATGGTTTTCTTCCCGGTCGTTCAGTTATAACCAACCTGCTGGAGTGCGTCAATGATTGGTCTAGATCCCTAGACATAAAGGTTTCTGTAGACATAGTTTATTTGGATTTTGACGTGCCTTCGACCGGGTTCTCATCGGCGTCTCTTGCATGTGCTCGAGCATTTAGGTTTTCGTGGTGGCCTTCTTTCTTGGATCGCGGCATTTCTGTCTGGGCGCTCATTCCAGGTCAGGGTGGGCAGTTCCTTTTCATTATCTAAGCCTGTTACCAGTGGTGTACCCCAGGGCTCGGTGCTGGGACCACTTCTTTTCCTTCTATATATAGCTGACTTGTCCACCTGTATTACATCTAACTGCTCCCAGTTTGCGGACGACACAATGTTATACGGAATTCCCAGTGATGGAATGTTGCAGCTAGACTTGCTGTCAATAGCACGTTGGTGCGAGGACTGGCAGCTGCTTTTAAATCTAGAAAAGTGTGCGGTTTTACATATGGGTACCAACAATCCCCATATCCCTTACATGCTTTGTGGTCGACAGCTCTCCTCTGTCAGAAGTCACTCTGATCTGGGGGTTATTATAACCGAGAATCTCACATGGTCTGAGCACATAACATCGGTGGTAAATAGGGCGCGAAGGTCCCTTTATCTTCTCCGGAAGACTTTCGTTAGGTGCGATCCGGCCGCGTGCAGTGCTCTTTATAAGTCATACATTCGACCCATTCTGGAGTTCGCCGGGCCGGTTTGGAGTCCAGTGTTGCGCGGAGACTGTGATATCCTGGAGAAATTTCAGAGGAGGGTTACGCGCGTGCCGTATGGTGTGGTCCGTCCCAGCTACGGGACGAGGCTGTCGATTATGGGCCTGGAGTCATTCGCTGCCCGTCGGACGCGCGGTGATCTAATTGACGCTTACCGCTGCCTCCGTGGTGTTTTCGGGGTGGACTTGCGGGACCTGTTCGTGCTCAATGGGGACGAGAGGTTGCGTGGGCACTCGCTGAAGCTGAAGAAGGAGAAATTTTCTTCGTTCCACAGGCAGCATTTCCTTTCCATCCGTGTGTTCGACATTTGGAACAGTTTGCCCGAGAGTGTTGTCAGTTCCGGTAATTGCTTGAGGTTGTGTATAAAGACCTCTAGGTCTGATAATTTATTTCTTGAAGATTGAATATTCTAATGTAATACACTCAAAATTCCTTTTTCCAAGTCAGCATTCATTATGTTCTTTGCTGATGACTTGTTACCAATTGTCAGGGTTTCTATGGTTTTGGCGCTCTTGTTCACCCGAACAGAGTGCCTATCATTTTGCCCGAATGTCTGTAATTTTGGAATATCGAGCCGAAAATGGTCTCAATCGATTGGGTTCGACTCACTGATGAAGAATTCGTGGCGAAAGTTGAGTCTGTCCGGCCGGCCGGCCGTATCCTCTATAACATCCAAAAGGAATCAGCTACAGTTCTCATATTTTCAGAAAAGGTTAACTGTCCAGATATCTCGGCCTAGTTCGTCATTGGACCAATTCGGTCTAATGGTTCAGGAGTTATGATCATCTGAAATTTTGTTTCTCAATAACTACTAGAATATCCATCCGATCAAGTTGATACTTGAAATGTTATTGAGGGAGGCTGAAACAAAAAGACTTGCAGAATTTCGCAGAAATCAACGCCCTTGAAAATTTTTAAAAATTCCCAAAAAAAAAAATTTTCAATACTCAATATCTCCTAAGACTTCATTTAGATTTAAATAAAAATCCGTATATATATTGAGGTTACTGATATCTTACTCATGCTCAAATTTCATTATCGTAGCTTTCCCCTTCTGAAGATATGATCATTTTTTCATTTACTCAAGAGAAAAATAGAAATGTCATGAAGTCCGAGCTTTGTCATTGAAAGATTTGCCATCACAGATCGATATTCGTTTGACAACTTGCGGACCTAGATATCAGGGTCAGTTGGCGTAATATCAATCAAAATTTTCATAGAATTCATAGAGGTAGAATTCGATGTCGATGACGATGTCAAAATTCAAAAAGTACAGACGTAATATTAATCAAAAATTTTTTATCATAGAGAAAGAATTTGATGGCGTTGTCAAAACTCAGAAAAGCAATGACGTAAGTTTTTAGGAGAAGCATAGAACAAAATTTGGTGAAAATTATGAGTAGTTATTTTCAAATTGAGATAAAGGTTTGTTCATTCATTAGGCTTTCATATTTGCATCACATTGTCCCATAATACGGAAAAAGACTATTGTTCATCCGATCAGAGAGCTTATAGATTTGTTAAGGTTTGAATATTTACTCGCAGGTAGCTCAACAAGAACGCTAAAGCAATCTGACCTCATGTCAGTGCTTTCTAAATTTTTTGAACTATGTTCTGATTCATTTGGAATTTTTTTTCAAAGTTCCTAAATTATCCTATTATTCCTAAAATTATCTTATGAAACGTCAAGTTTATCTTGGAAAAAATTCAGTATAACGAACTCAACTGGAAATTTTGTGGGGATTTGAAGGTGATTGCCCTAATTTAAGAATTACAACTTGGGTATAAAAATACTGTTGTTTTAAAACTCTTACTCCGTGATAAAAATATCAGAAATCCTCCATTGGTGCAGCCTGAAAATGTATTTCTACCACTTTCGCACATAATGTTTGGGCTTATGAAGAATTTCGTAAAAGCTATGGATAGGAGTGGTGACGGCTTTTTATATTTAAAAGGAAAATTTCCTAAGCTGAGTGAAGCAAAAATTAAAGAGGGTATATTTGTTGGCTCCCAACTCAAGCAATTCGTGAAAGATGATACATTAAAAGAAAAGCTTAGTAATTTAGAAAAATTAGCTTTGGAATCTTTCATGAGAGTAACTTCTAATTTTCTAGGAAATCACCGATCAAGTGACTATTAATATGTTATCGCGGAGCTTCTATCTACTTATTTGGGCTGTAATATGTCATTTGAAATACATTTTCTGCATTCACATATAGACTTCTTTTCGTCAACGATGAACGCGGTAAAAGATTCAATCAAGACATTACTACCATAAAAAAACTATATCAGGGCAAGTGGAGCCCACGTATGTTAGCGGATTACTGTTGGACATTGAAATGAGACGTTCCTGAAGCAAAATACAGACGAAAATCATAAAGTAAATTCATATAAATGAAGCAATAAATCTAAAGCATTTAAATTTTTTTTCTAATATCTTTATCCTAGACATAACTAGACAAAAGTTTTCATGTTACATACAAAAAATTTTTTTGTTGACTTGTGTATTCAGAAGATTTAAGAAATTAATTTCACTGACTGATTTGCCGAAACCTTTCATTTCATACCTTACTTCCCCTCTCAAAAGATTTCAATGACGTTAAAATTCAGTTACGAGTAGACAATATTTCCGTAATTCGGCCTTGAATAAATAGGGTACCTCAAATTACAAGACCTTACTGAAAAAGTGATATCAATTTCTATATGGTTTTGGCATTTTTCTTAAGGAAAGGAAATTTGAATTTCCAATTGTAGAAAAACTGTGGTTAGTTATTTTGCGCGACAGTAAAACAGTGAATATGGAGACGAAAATAGTTTCAATCAATTGGGTTTGAATTCTTGATGAAGAATACAGGGTCAAACTTGGGGGTCCTTGCAGTCGGCCGTATACTCTCTGCTGCAGTTCTCACTAACTTATATCTATCAGCATTACGGCCGTTGGCGGAAGGCTGATCAACATAGAAATCCACTAATGAGCTGTTAAATCTTTGATCAACTGTCATTTAAGTTGCTTGAAAGGTTGCTCAACTGTTTTAATTTGACTTTCCGTTCAGTTAACATAGTGGTCAAATAGATCTGGTAAATTGTATGTCAAGTGTCAAATTGAGTTTATGAATCACAAATTAAGACTAAATCAGAGGTCAAAATGGTGTCAAAGAAGTTGGTGCTCGGCAAATTAACTTGTAAGAGACCATTATTTATATTTGGAACCCGATCAAGACTTTTCGGTATTATAATTCACACGTTTTTGAAATTTTTAACTATCGGAAAAATATGAAGAAAAGGTAATAATTTATCTATAACCAATTGTTAATGTAATAAGCAATGATAATATTGATGAAACATAATTTCTTTCAATTCATGGAGAAAAAAGTTGACCAATTATTTGAATAATAGAACTATGAGAAGAACGTCCATAAACAATAACTATTAATAAAAAAAAATGTATTTTCATGAAAGATGATACTTCTTCAAGAAGTTCCAAAGAAAGAACTTGATTGAAATAACCCATTTTTTTTATAAAAAAAAATTATAATTATGTGATTATGGAATGTTGTTTTAGTTAATGAATGTCCCATATTAACACAAAACTGTAAGTATTAAATAAAGAGTAAATTTTCACAACATGACTGTGATTTTTTTATGTTAACATAAGAAAATGATTAGGTTTATAGCCAAGGTGCCCAAGGTATTGAATTTGTTGGAACTTTTATCACACTATCTCATTTTATAGGTGTACAGGAAATTCTCCACGAAGCGATTCAATTTTACGGCGAAAATCTGAGTATTTTTTAATTAACAACGATTAAAGAAGTCCCTGAAAAGTAATTAGTCAAGGAAGGTATAATTTCTTGAAAATAACTTTCGGAGATAATTTCAATAGGAATCAATGCTTTGAAGTGTAAAGAATCAATAACAATTCTTTCAAATCTACAATATATACGCTTAAAATTTTACTATTTTATTTTATCAACTAGCAGAGCTATAAACCCTATCTCAACATGGTTATGGCACGCGGAAGCCAATTTTCAACGATAAATTAAAATTACTGTGAACGTAATAAAAAATTTTATTGTCAACATTGTACCTAAGGTTTGACGCCTTCGAATATGTAGGGTAGTCTCTAAACTGCGCATGCGCCTACCCGAATGTCGTGTTGGGAAACTCGAATCGCTACTTTCAAAATTCGAAAGGAAAGTCAAAAATGTAATGTCCAGCGTTATTATTTGCGGACGACTTTAAAATTTACCAGAGGATAATGGATGTTTTGGATTCATTACTGCTTCAGTCAAGCCTAGAATATATTAACGAGTGGTGTGCGCGTAACAGGCTGATACTCAACATGGAGAAGTGTTTTAAAGCCACATTCACTAGAAAATCGCAACCAGTCAACTTCGGCTATCACATGGGCGACTATTTCATAGCCATGATGAATCAGACATTCACGATCTTGGAGTCTTGTTTGATTCTACTTTCAGTTTCATTCCCCACATTGAAGAGATATGTACCAGAGCTAGCAGAACATTGGGATTTTTACTACGACCAAGGCTGAATTCTGAGATCTATCTGTGCTGAGAAGATTGTATTTTACACATGTCGTCAGTAAACTAGAGTACGCTAACTTGATTTGGTTTCTTATCTACAATTGTCATCCTATGCCATTGGAACGTATACACAGGAAGTTCTTCAAATACTTTATATTCAGGCGTACTGGTAGGTTTCCTGAGCGTGGAGCGGATTTATCAGACATCATAGTTGAGATGAGAATACCATCTTTGCTTGCGAGGCGTGAAGAACAATGTGCAAGATTCGCCCAGAGATTCCTAAATTACAGGGTTGACTATCCTTATTTGCTGTCCAAAATTATGTTCAATGTTCCAAGGTTGGTATCAAGGTCTACGAGTACGTTTTATTTGCCTACAGCACTTACAAATATGTTCGAACGATGTCCCATTTATAGCGTATGTCGTAGTGCTGATAGACTGGGAATGGATGTGTTTGGTTTGCTTCAGGACTTGAATCTGTTTTCTTTTTGGATTATATTATTTTATAAATACTATAACATATTAGCGAGTAGAGTGAGATCTCATCTGAAAAAGTATAATATCTTGCCAGCGCAACAGTCAGGTTTCAGGAGAGGGTTTGGTTGTTGCACTGCTCTTCTTGATGTTGTCAACTCTATAATATCCAAAGTGGATTCGGGTGAAGTTTGTATTTTGACATTATTAGATTATTCTAAAGCGTTCGATAGAGTGAACCATCAGATACTTATTGCAGTGTTGAGGCACATTGGATTCTCTTCATCTGCCATTGAGTTAATGCGTGATTACCTTCGAGATCGGTGTCAGTATGTGGAGACTTCCTCGGGAAGGTCTGAAACTGGCACTGTCAAATGTGGGGTCCCGCAGGGTTCGGTACTTGCGCCTATTCTTTTTGTATATATACTATCTTCATTACTAGTGGACTTGAGTTTTGTATTGACTTTCGGTATGCCGATGACACACAGCTGTTGTATTCTTTTTTGGCTTCGGATATTGTTAGAGCAAATCGGGAGATAAATTCTGATCTTGATCGCTTGTCAACAGATTCCCTGAAGCATGATCTAATGCTGAATCCTAATAAAACAAAGGTTGTTGTCTTTGGCAGTAAAGCTACTGAGGTCGCGAGGGGGTTGAAATTGAGAGTCGATGCCAGTGAAATTTCAGCCGTTGAATCGGCTAGGAATTTGGGAATCATCCTAGACGTTAAACTTCGGTTCACTGAGCATATATCATTATGTGTTCAGAGGGCCTACACTGCATTGAGGGTCTCTACCCCCATAGGCATTTCCTACCGCAGAAGCTGAAAATATTGCTTACTGACTCCCTCGTTTTAAGTCATTTCAACTTTTGTGACGTGATGTATGGTCCCTGCTTGCGCATTGATGGCAAGGTCCAGCGTGCATGTCTTCGCTTTATTTACGGCGTTAGAAAGTATGAGCCAGTCATTCATAACTTGAAATGCTGCAATTGGCTGAATATGGAGCAGAGACGTGAGCTACACTCTGCAGTTTAATTTCGTTCAATTATATGCTTTGAATCACCACCGTATTTGTATAACAAAATACGTTTCAGGTCGGATGTGTATAATGTTAATGTAAGGTTCCGGGATATGATTTCTCCACCTGTTTTTAGAACTACCTTATTTCGACGTTCTTTTTCCTTCAATGTATATTCATTATATAATCGCTTACCTGCACATCTCAAGTCCTGAAAACTGAAGGTGTTTAAGTCCAAGTATCGTAAACTGCTCCTCTCTTCGGGGGCATAGTGTGGATCTTGAGGTTACTTACTGTCTGAAATTTTGTTGTATTCGATGTTGTGTCTTTCTCCTCGGGGGGTGCTCAATCCATGACCAGTTTTGTTGGCACGGATGTGGAACGTGGATGGATTCGTTTTTTAGAGTTTTTGTAATTATTTTTTACATAATTGTAAGACTTTTCGGTGTCACAGTAATAACAGTTATACTGATGTGAGACCGTTTGCAATATATATTTTTTTTATTTAATCTTTTATGGGAGTGTTTAGTTTTTGGATGAAATTTATAATATTGCAATAAACGTATTAATATTATTATTATATTATAGTGTACAAATATTTATTACTTTACCCTGTAATTGGGATATTCCTGTTGGGTAAATAAAGACAATTATTATTATTATTTATATTGAAATGCACTCTCTCAATCCTATAAGTGCACCATCAATTGAATTGCGGAAGTCTGGAGGCCAATTGTTCGATGTAACTTGGAGAAGTCTACAAAATCCAGCTAAGTGATTTTTTTTTAAATCGCCTACTTTTGTAAAAGCTAATTTTACGTTGAAAACGACATAAGATACCTGTTGAAATGGTTGGGAAGATGAACAATAATATAAGATGATTAATGCCCAAATTATAATTCTATACTTACAACATCGGAAAACAATCAACAGCTATTATTAAATTGCCGCAAAGACCTCATCAGAAGTTGTTCATTAAACAAGAATGTGTCACAAGTCAATAAGAACAACCACAGAAATTCTCGAATTGCTACGTCACCCACCGTATTCTCCAGGTCTGGCCCCCCCAAAGGCAGGCAACTGGATTTTCGCAAAATGATGCTCCATAGAACGAGATCTTAAAGAAATGATTACCAGAACTGAAGAATATTTTGAAGGTCTCGATAAATAGTTCTACTCTGGTATAAAAAAAATCAGAGAAACGATGGAATGATTGTTTCACTTTACACGGGATAATATTGATGAATGGCAAGAAATTTTGACAACCATAGATTCTTGACGTCAAAAGAAACATTTTCTTCCTATAACATTTCTCCAAATTTGGCCACGTTCAAAAGTTATAGGGTGTAAAATTTCATAAAAAAATTGCATTTTCACCGGTTATATTCAAACAACAATATCAATTGAAATGTTCTCTTGTAGAAGGTTTTTGATAACAGTTGTGCATTTTTTGGCATCAATAGATTTATTCCATTTCTTGTGGGTTTCGCACTACTACTGTACAGATTGGTTAAATAACTTGAAAAACAAATATCACTTGAACTAAAGGTCCGTATCTTGTACTTCCTAGAATCATTAATCTTTTTGCAGATAAAATCATTCCTCATCTTTATTGGTGAGTGAGTCATTTCTTAGAGGAAAAATAACGTTTTTAAACAATTCAGATTCAGTACTGGATGCTGTGGAAGATAATTTTCATTCAAACTAAATTAGACTACAGAGGGGTTGTCACCAAACCCACTCGGCTCCAGAGAGTGCACAAAGTACCTCCTCGGCTAGCTCTTGAGCTGAAACTACTTATAAAGGGGCGCCACTCTTTTTATGATAATACAAAGAAAAAAAAAAGAGGAAAGTACACTAAAGATCTCAGGGTCGCAAAAGAGAAAAATTAACGAACGCACTCTCAGGATGCCAAACGAGCCTGATCAAACAAGCGGAGGTAGTGGCTGGTAGAAAGAATATAGAGCAATTATTTAATAATATAATGAGCCCAAATGAAATACACAAGGTCCCTCAAACGAGGATATATCTTACAGAAGGTAGATCACTAACTAGTTCTTACTTCACAACCCGAATATTCGATATAAGGCTTTATCTCTTACTAAACAAACAGTAATATCACCCCAAGGTATATACTTAGAGCCTCGATGGTAATCGTTACAAATAGCTCTTTACTTATATCTAAGCGACCTTCTCGATAGGTCGGTTTTATGTACTAAACAGTATTCACTGAATTGGGCCTCTTTGATACTAATCAATCTTAACTAAATTCTACAGACTAACCTTCTATAACAGTCTAGGTCGTGGCTTGACTGAAGTACAAAAGGATATAGTTTCTTAACCCATAATTATTCTCACAGTCTCGTAGATGGAAACTGGGCTCAAATATATTCTTGGGCCAACGTAGTACAATTTCTCACAGTAATGCACCCTGGGTAGACGACAGGTGTGGTATCTTAGATGGCGAAGTCTGGTGGAGGTCCCCAAAGACAGCTCCCACGGCAGTTCGACGACTTCAAAGACAGTTCAGAATCTGCGGTACCTCGCAACGGTACAATAACAATTCCCAATTCGAAGCAGAACGATGCTAAAATACGAATAAAATCTTAAAATACCTCGTGACAAACATAGGTTAACTCACCAATTCCACGTCGTTTCTCCAAACAAATACGCTACTCCGCTAAAGCGCAAAAATCTCACCAACGAACAAACCAAACCAACATGATAAGATTTATCTCAGGGCTTCAGTTAAAATCCTGTTCAGATCCGCAAAATTGCGATTAATTATTCCAGGATATTTCAACCAAAAATGCGGAAAGAACGACGTAATTGACAACCTACGTCACAGGCACAGAATGACAGTATGACAGACTAAGACCACCGACAACAGCGTTCACTGAAAGGGTAAAGACACAGTGCACGCAGGTTTCTGCTTTCCGACAGCCAGCGCCGATAAGCGCCTATAAGCGTTAATAATTAGTGAATGCTTTTAAGTTGGGTAGAACATAGTTAAAGCAGGTCTGCGCTTGTCGGAGCCGGACGTCGGTGGCTGGCAGTTTACAGGAATGAACAACTAGTTCTTGCTCGCCGGTTAAAGAAGCTGGATCGATTTTTAATAATGGATATTGACATTTTGATTTCCTCTGTATTTACAAGAACCCCTATATGGGATAAAAGGGACAAACTGCACAGCAACAGAAACGTTGTAGAGAAAATGTGGAAAGAAATTAGCAGCGAAATGAAAGAAGATGGTAAGTAAAACAAAACAAAAGTAAATTTTAAAACAAGTCTTTATTGTTGATTAGTGTAGAATAAAGGGTTTTGAGAAAAATAAGTTACAAATATATCTCGAATAATTTTGGCCTCATTAGGGGTCTTCCAGTTGCTGGTCTTCTATTTTCATTGTGGGAAAACTCCAATGAGACATCTGTAAGATGTCTTTCAAATCCTTCTTTATCAATTATAGTGTTGTGTAGTATACATATACATTTTATAATATTGTCTGCTGTCTTGATGTCCGTTTCAATACTTTTTGATAGGAGACGCCATTTAGAGTAAATTATTCCAAAAGTACATTCGATGGTTTTTCGTGCACGAGATAGTCGCTTATTAAAATTTTCCTGTTCATTGGTCAAATTTTTTCCTCCGAAAGGTTTTAATAGATATGGTAGGAGTGGATAAGCCTCATCACTTATAAACACAAACGGAGCTTTCGTATTTGTTTGGGGGTAAATATGACGGTTCTGGGAGAGTAAGATAATTTCTCGTTAAAAATTCATAAAAATCTGAGGCCTGAAAAGTTCCGCCGTCACTTTGTTTGCCATATCCGCCAACGTCTACGGCAATAAATTTATAATTGGCATCTGCTACACCTTGCAGTACTACAGAATAAAAGCTTTTGTAATTGTAATACATTGAGCCTGAATTTTTGGGACAATTGATACGAACATGTTTTCCGTCAATTGCACCAGTGCAGTGAGGAAAATTCCAAACCTTTTCAAAACAGTCTGATATAGTCTGAAAATCTTCTTTAGCGGGAACAGGCATATGAAACGGTTGTAATTCCTCCCATAGTACAGTTGTAGTTTCTGCGACAATTTTTCCTGCAGTCGATGCCCCAATTCGAAATGCAAATGATAAGGACTTAAATGATGAACCTGTAGCCAAATATCTGAAACAAATTTTCATAATTAATTTTTACGATACGATATGAAAAAGGATCCTCTTTTTGTTTTAGAACAAAAGATACGAAAGAAGTGGAAGTATTTAAGAGATCAGTTCTCGGTAGAATTAGGAAAACTTCCTGACTACGTTCTGGAGATTCTGCAGAATCGACACGCGTGTGTAAGTGGCCTTATTTTCAACAATTGATTTTCCTTAAAGATATAGTAAGGCCTAGACCAAGCACAGGAAATTTATCAGCTGTTGAGACGTCTGAAACATGTATAGAAGAGTCTCAGTTTTCAGTTGAAAATAATAATGAACAAACTTGTGATGAAGTTGTTGCTGAAACCTCTGGGGATGAGATGCATTCTTCTGAAATACCAGAAAGTGAAAATAGCGTTCAACAAGAAGGGTTTGAAAAACCATGCAGACCACCAAAACAGGCAGTTGCAAATTCTACTTTAATATAACGCCGGTCACAGCCAGAAAGAAGAGGAGATTACATGATTCGTTTAATGCATCTGTATTGGAAATTGAAAATAAAAAACTGGAGTATCTTGAGTCAAAGCGACTTAAACCAAACAAGGAACCAGAGGATGAGCATCTTCTGTTTTTCAAAAGTCTTCTCCCACATGTCAGAAAAATACCGGAGTCGAGAATTCTATTTTTTCGAACTGCAATACAAAATGTAGTACAGAATACTGCTACGAGAACACCGATCTCTTATTATCTCGTCCATCCACTGCTACATCGTCTTACTCAAAGTTCTACTCATCAAGATCAAAACTCGGCACCACCAGAAGACTCCCTTCAAGGTTTCAAAATTATTTTCAGTTGTAAACAACTTTTGAATATATTAATTACAAAAACAATGTTTATTTAACCAGTGTAACTATATAGTTTTGTTTTATATTGTTATTAATAAAAAAATTTTCATAAACTTACCTTATAGTAATGACGAGCCTTTCCTCTGGTAAAATGGGTTGCTTATGTAGATTGCACCAGTTTTTAGTTAAACGGGGTTCCACTTTTGCAAAATATAGTCAAATGTGTTTTGTGACATCCTCGTGTATTGAAAAAATCGTTCGTCATCTTTTCTTACATTTTTAAAAAGATGATGAAACTCTCCATAATCTGATCTTACACGATTTAAAGGATGTACACCAACTCTTTTCCATTTTAATTTTGGCACTACGGATTCTAGAGCTATTAGATCATCATCAGACGATGAAGACGAAGACATCTTTTCGTTAACGTCGTTGCTTTAAAACTAATAATAAAAAGTAAACATAAGCTGCTTATATCAGCTTTTACTGTGTTTATCCCAGGCGCATAGAAACATGCGCTTATCGGCGCTGGCTGTCGGAAAGCAGAAACCTGCGTGCACTGTGTCTTTACCCAAACGTACGAGATAAGCTGGTAAACTACTGCGACCAACGCCACCAGTTCGGTTCTGTAGGTACTAACTGGAGCGGGAATTTTGAAACCGTGACAGGGTATTTGCCCAATGTGAAAACTTAAAATGCTTATAACTTTTTAACGCAGCTGAAAATGGGAAAACGGTATGGGAGAAAAGTCTTTCTTTTGATCTCAAGAACCTATGGTTAAAATTGATGCAGTGAACATTTGGCTTACAATTTTTCGTTGTGTGACATGAAAGCCTAGGGAAGAAACCCCAGTAAAAAAATCCTGGCTCCACGAATATATGTTGTTGTGTGTACGAAAATAAGCTGAAATATATTTGAGGGACTTTTTTCTACACAACTGGTCTTTTATGAATAAACACAGAGGCTTCTTCAAGCTGCCCACATCAAATCTGAAAATAAAAAGAACTTTATACAAAATATACGTATCAAATCTGTTTGAAAGTTATAACCCATTCCAAGAAAGAATTGGAAACATCATGAATAGCCCTAAAATCATCTTGAAATTTGTATATAGAACAATTATTGATGAGATGAGATATTGTTGGAACTGAGTCTCATCTGAATAGAAAAATTACCCAAATTTTTCTTGGAAGATTAAAACTCCGAAATTTTTTCTGAAGGATCAGAAATGAGATTTTTACTGAACATTTCATGAGGGTTCCACTCAATCTTCCATAATTCTATATC
>JARTUT010002331.1:0-47299 GCA_030674115.1 Micraspis discolor | reverse complement strand
AAAATGATGATATCTTTAGATGGAAAATAGCGACGGCGATGAAATTTGAGTATTAGTAAGATATCGATCACCTCGATATATTCACGAATTTTTATCGAAATCCAAAAACATCTTATGAGATAGTGCGGATTGAAAAATTTTTTTTGGGAATTCCTTAAAATTTTCTAGCCTGACGATTTCTGCAAAATTTTGCGAGTCGTTTTGTTGGAACCTCCTCAACAATATTTCAAGTATCAACTTGATCGGATGGATATTCTAGTAGTTATCGAGGAAACAAAATTTCAGAAGCTCATAACTACTGAACCATCCGACGGATTTCGCCCAATAACGAACTTAACCGAGATATTTGGACAATTAACCTATTCTGAAAATTTGAAAACTCTAGCTGATCTCTTTTGGATGCTAGAGAGGATACATACCGGCCGGTCGGCCGGACAGACTCAACTTTCGCCGCGGTTTCTTCATCAGGAGTCGAACCCAATCGATTGAGACCATTTTCAGCTCGATATTCCAAAATTACAGACATTCGGGCAAAATGATAGGCACTCCGTTCGGGTGAACAAGAGCGCCAAAAATCATCGATGAATATTTGAAAAACTTCGAATGGGATGACGGCTGGCTTCGAAATTTTCTAGGCCGAATGTGTCAATTAAGCTGTCGGGGTCGGGGTCTAAACCAAATTTCAGATGGTCATAATTAACTGCTGAACTATTCGGCCCTGATGAAGAGAGATAGAATCACGTACATACATATGTGCTTCATAACGATGAATAAATAATATGTTAAGGCTCAGAATTCGAATTATTCATTCAAAATTTCATTTTATAGTAAACTTCGATTCGACTCTTATTCACAGATACCTAAACATATATCAAGATCAATTCTTTTAACAGTTCCTAGTTTCGAGAAAAATTTATAGATGTCGACACCGTTAATTTGAAATTATTAATTATTCTATTCAATAAACTGATTTCCAGTAATCCAGATGTTCGAGTATCTTTCTTCCGTATTGAGAATTTCAAAGAATACTATACAGTATTCTGATATTTGCTGATAATTTTCGTGTTCAATCCTTTAGATTTTATTTCGTATATCTCTTGGAGTCGATAATAATCAATTTGACCGGAAAGATTTCTGAACTGAGCATTGTTCACCTTGAAAATGATTTGGAGTATTTTGTATGTTATCAAGTACGTCTTTTTCATCTGTCATCGCGCAATAAACACCTCATCACGTTTTTTCTGAATTTTCTCAAACCGTATTGTCAGTAGAAATAAGTTAAAAATTACCATTCCAATTTCAGGTGGTTCAACTTATCATTTTTTTTTGTCGGAATCTTAGCAACCTGGTATTGTTGTAAGTAAAGCATCGATTTCGCGAATAAATAGTATAATAGAAACTTGAGTTTAGGCCGTTACTAGGTTCACTAGAGAGGGAAAATAAACCCCACCTGAATTTTAAAGAATACGTTTTCAACGTAGCGTTTTGAATTACCGATATCTTTTCAATATCATAGCCTGGAAAACACGTCTCGAATCGATCGATCGGTTTTATTATCGTTATCGCATCATTATTATTATCATCATCATCATCATCATCATATCGAAGAATACCGTCGTTATGAGAGAAGGTAAAACCCATATGAAATATTATATTTGCCGGCCCTGAAAAGGGCCAATTTAGCTAGCATTCCCCCGATCCTTCTTCTTCCTAATCAGCAGGACGTGGTTTTCACTTCTTCTTCTTGGGCGACGCGGCCTTTTTGGTAGCGGCGGCGGCGGAGGATTTTACAGTTTTCGGCTTAGGTACCTTGGGTTTCTTGGCCGGAGATTTGGCGATCTTCTTCGCCTTAGACGGCGACTTGGGAGCTTTGGGTTTTTCGTTCGCGGCGGCGGCGGCGGCTTCTAGGTTTAGCCGCAACAGCAGCGGACGACGATTTCGTTTTGGCGGCGGCCGTCTTCCTCTTGGTCGCAGCGGTGGCGGCGGCGGCGGCGGTCGCCCCCGTCTTGACGGCTTTCTTCTTCGGCACTTTTTTCTGCGCGGACGCCGCGGCGCCGGAGGCGGCTGCGGCCAGTTTGAAGGAACCGGACGCTCCTTTACCTTTGGTCTGGATCAGGGATCCCGACTCGACGGCCGATTTCAGATATTTTCTGATGAAGGGCGCCATCTTTTCCGAATCCACCTTGTAGTTGGAACCGATATATTTCTTGATCGCCTGTAACGAGGAACCGCTCCTCTCTTTAAGACCTTTGATGGCGTTGTTGACCATATCGGAGGTCGGGGATGGCTCGGCTTGCCGGACTTGGACTTGTTCTTCTTCTCGCTCGACGTCGTCGTCGTCTTCTTCTTCGAGGCCTTGCCGCCGGGAGACGCGGGGTAGCCGCCCCCGTCTGCTGTTGAACATCGATATCGGACATAATTATCGATATTATTAAATAGGTATATATATATATATAATTATATCGTATACAAACTGAAATTAGACTTTAGTCTATCTCATCGGTAATGCCGTACGGAGTTTACGGCATATTGACCGTTCGGACGGTTCGAACGTAGAGACCGCCGTACGACGGATCGTTCCGGTTAATCGATCGCGATCGATCGTCGAGAGGGCGGGAGGCCGCCCCCGGAGGACGGTTCGATCCCCGAGATCGCCCGTCGGACGGTGAACGACGGCCCGGCCTCCCCGGATCCGGAACGGTCGTCGAAATTCCCGACGGAGCCGGCCACCCGCGATCTTCGCGCGGCCCTTTCGATTCCGGTCGATCGTTCGTCCGGGTACGCTTCGAAAGTATACCGTGCGATCGATACGTGGCGAAGTCCACTAGAGCCCCTCGACTCCCGTCCCCTCGTCTCGCGTATATCCGAGACGGAGGACCTTCTTATCGAAGTCGGAATTCGCGACGTTCCGGGTCGTCGCGACGAACGCGAAAAAAACACGGAGAACCTCGTCCGGAAGCCTCAAGCGACGCGAAATTACGAACGCCGAAAGGTTATACGATTATTCGAACGTTCGACAGCTCGCACGTGAGCTCGGACGAGTCTCGATGCTGTTGTGAAACATCGAGGCCTCTATCTATATTCCCTTACGGAAGATTTCATATATTATTCGGAATAGTTCGAAACGTCCGAATATAGCGGTTCCCGAGGTCCCGTTGTTTCCTCCATAACTCCTAAAATATCCTACATAGAAGATAACGGACGTAATAAGTCGGGATATATCCGAATTGGGTTGAAACTGTCGTGCCCCCAGATGCTACAACCACTTGTCCGAAGTCGAAACTGTGCTTTCGCGGACGTTATTTATCGATCGATGATCGTTCGTAAAATCGAAAGGGATACAGAATGCTTCTTCTTCGCATATTATACGTGTTCGAAATTGAATTATTATATCGATCGGAACGTTTCATTCGAGGAGTTACGAGGCTCGGAAAACTCACCCAACGAAAACTGCCGAAAGGTCGCTTGTTATCGATCTGACAAATGGCGAATGTTCGCTCATCGTGGCGGTTGTATTTCAATCACGCCGTACCTCGGTACGGTACTTTCTTTTGCTATTTTTTCTCTTCGGCTCGATAATATTCAAATTACGTAAAGCCTTACGGACTGACCACCGGTTAGTAACCTGTTATCGATTGCGTGACAAATATGAATCGTGAAAATCTTTGTGGTCCTGATAAGGACCGATTGCAGATGTTCGATAGTTAGTTGACAACGATGATGATCTAACCTCCGAAACCGTACAGGGTGCGTCCTTGACGTTTCAGGGCGTATACGACATCCATTGCGGTCACGGTTTTCCTTTTGGCGTGTTCGGTATAGGTTACGGCGTCCCTGATGACGTTCTCGAGGAATACCTTCAAAACACCGCGAGTTTCCTCGTAGATGAGACCGGATATACGTTTCACACCTCCACGCCTCGCCAATCTTCTGATGGCCGGTTTGGTGATACCCTGGATGTTATCGCGCAACACCTTCCTGTGACGCTTCGCGCCCCCCTTTCCTAATCCTTTGCCGCCTTTGCCTCTGCCTGTCATCTTCGTTTATTCCTTCCTCGGTCGGTCCGGGAACTGAATGATGCGGAGCCGTCCGTCGAACGCCGTATTTATAAACGCTCCTTGTCCCCCCCTAGGTTCCGTAGCGACCAATCGAACGAGACGCTGCGCGATCTCACCCTCCGCAGAAGGTATAAGTATACGTGAACCACGTATAACGGTCCGTTATTATATCCTACTAGGACGTTTGATACGGACGGCTGACAGACGAGATCATGGCACGTACCAAGCAGACCGCGAGAAAGTCGACCGGCGGTAAGGCTCCCCGTAAACAGTTGGCAACGAAAGCCGCCCGCAAGAGCGCACCGGCAACCGGAGGAGTGAAGAAACCTCATCGTTACCGTCCAGGAACGGTGGCTCTCCGTGAAATCCGTCGTTATCAGAAGAGTACCGAGTTGCTCATCCGCAAGCTGCCCTTCCAGAGGTTGGTTCGTGAGATCGCCCAAGATTTCAAGACGGACCTCCGTTTCCAGAGTTCCGCCGTCATGGCCCCAGGGAAGCCAGCGAAGCGTATCTCGTCGGTCTTTTCGAGGACACCAACCTGTGCGCCATCCACGCCAAAAGGGTCACGATCATGCCGAAGGACATACAACTCGCCAGACGCATCAGAGGCGAACGCGCCTAAGCGTGCTCTCTCTCTATTGCGACGAGAACTCCGATGGAAAAAATCAAAAACGGTTCTTATCAGAACCACAATTTACTTTACGTTCATGTGGGTTGCAGCGATCATCGGCCTGACTATTTATTATCATCGAGATGTCGTTTTTTTTTCGCTAAAATATATCATCTTGTTGTCGTATATTTGCGATTTACAGTTTCGTGAATGTAATTTTAATCTCTATCGATGACGGTAAAAAATACGTTCGATCGGGATATTAGAATTTCACCTACCGTCCTCCAAACCTCCTCAAATTCAAGGACTTCTTAGTAGAAGGCAAACGGTGGAAAAACTCGAACACCTCGATATATTTTCGGGTGATGGGGTTGGTGGTCTGCCGGGGTGCGTTCGAATTCGAAAGTTCTATAATCAGGGAACATCGTCAAATTTCATTTAGTTGCGGAAATGGCGATATTTCTTCGAACGTTCGAAATTTCATTTCGGAATTTGGCGTCGACCTGAATAATATCCCAATTCCCAACTCACGAAATTTTCTGTTGTTCCCGTTATCGGATTGGACGGATTGGTTATATTTTTCAGAGCGATAAAAACGTACTAGAAAAATATCTCTCAATTCATTTCCGTACGTGATACGTGATTTAAAGTCATCTCTACGTCTTCTATGATTCGATTCCATCGATGGAAAAACCACCCTTCGAGTTAGCGCTTAGAACAAAGAGTGGGCGTTCCTAAAATGTTTTGCGATAGATTTGTTTTTTTCTCTTTCCTTTTGGGATGATCTGAAATTCGATGAACGCATAATCCGAACAACGTACGGTAGGGCAGCAGCGACGACGATTCAGGTAAAACAAGAAAAAAAAAAAAGAATATATATAATTTTAAAAAAGAAAAGGTTACGGCACGCGGTGTTCCCAAGCGGTCACCCATCCAAGTACTAACCGCGCCCGACGCTGCTTGACTTCGGTGATCTGACGAGAAACCGGTATTTTCAGCGTGGTATGGCCGTAATCGACGAAAATAGGTGAATTTTCCATTCGAACCGAAATCTGAATGACGCCGTTACGTCGGTTGAGGAAATTTCGAAATCGCCCATATCCCATGCCCGTTCGTGCGACTAACGGAATCTATTCTGCCTAGTTAGAATCGTAGACCGGATGGGTAGTTAGGTCAATAGATTGGTTAACGTATGGAAAAATTCCAGATCGAGCTGTTTGTTATCTGTATTCTGGAAATGAGAAAACGTACCGGTTGTGAGTTTTTTTTCAGTACGCTGCTCGTTGATGAACGGTAATATTCTCTTATTTTTCCGTCAATTCCGTATAACCGACGGATCGGTATCGAATTTCGATCTTTAATAATATCGAATAAGTATATATCGAGCGGAACATAGACATTTTCGTAATATCGAATATCATCCGAGATGTCTAGGAACTCGAAAACCGTTAGAGATAGATAAGAGGTAATGGGCTTAATTCGATCGATTCAATTTTTCACCGAAAATCGCGAGAATAGTATAGGTGTTGTTGGGAAAATTCGGTATCGACGCCCGCATTTTCATCTTCGCGCCGTTTTCGAATCTTAATTTTCAGTTATAAATAGCGGTCGAAAAAATAATTAAATATCCATTCGACACGCCGGCCGCCGTCGTCCGGACGGATAAACACGAACGCTATAGGCGTGGCCTGATGCCGCAGCTCGCGCGTCTCAAAGGACCAGGTAGATCCGGGGCGTAAGCATTATTTCGTCGTCCGTCGTCAGATAGCAGCGATCCTAAGATGCCTCCTAAGACTAGTGGAAAAGCCGCGAAAAAGGCCGGTAAGGCGCAGAAGAACATCTCCAAGACCGACAAGAAGAAGAAGCGCAAGAGGAAGGAAAGTTACGCTATCTACATCTACAAGGTGTTGAAGCAGGTCCATCCCGATACCGGTATATCCAGCAAGGCCATGAGCATCATGAACAGTTTCGTGAACGACATCTTCGAACGTATCGCCGCCGAAGCGAGCAGATTGGCCCACTATAACAAACGCTCGACGATCACCAGCAGGGAGATACAGACCGCCGTCAGGCTCCTACTGCCGGGCGAATTGGCCAAACACGCCGTCAGCGAAGGTACCAAGGCCGTTACGAAATACACCAGTTCGAAATAAGAAAGAAAGATAGATCTTCTTCGTACGTCGTCGCTTATAAAAATAGGTTCTTTTCAGAACCACTAGATCCATACATTCATAAATGTCACGAATCTCTCATCATCATCATCGTACTTGCTATTATTTCGTTGACGAACGTTTAACAGTTATCGTTCGATAACGTAAACATGGAAATGTGAAATCGTCGACACTATTTGTCGTTCGATCTGGTCAAATTTTTCCTCGTCTCGCGAACAATAAATACCGTGATATTTCGATCGGATTGCGAACTATCGAGTTTATATGCGAAGTTGAAAAATGACCAGAAAAACAGAACAGTTAAGATTCATACCTCGGTATCCGAGCAATCCTCCTCAGTTACAAAAGACATTTCGTCGAACGTACTTACTGTTCGATTCGTGGCAAAACGGTTTCACCAACAGATTTCCATATTGGATTCTTTTCCCGTTGAAATCCACAGTTTGGGCGATAAGGAGGTTCTCGAGAGAAGAATATCGAACTTACGTAGGCGTTAACTTTACGTCGAATTAACGAAACTACGAGATGAAAATGAAGAAAAGCACCGATCAAAGGGGTAACTACTGTTACGATAGAACGATTTTCATTCGAATAAATAGCCGAATTTTCAACAGTTCCGAAAAACTGTTTTCGAGCCACTCATCATCGTGTTATATAGGTATATCGAATCGACGTGAAAGATGCCAGTTTCGTAACCATATGAAAATGAAAAATATTGCGGCCCTGAAAAGGGCCATTTTTTCGCAGCAGCGGCTGCTGGACGTTTACGATTTCTTCTCGGTCTTCTTGGGTAACAGGACGGCCTGGATGTTCGGCAAGACACCACCTTGGGCGATCGTGACCCCGGAAAGTAATTTGTTCAATTCCTCGTCGTTCCTGATGGCCAATTGTAGATGACGCGGGATGATCCTGGTCTTTTTATTGTCCCTGGCGGCGTTTCCGGCCAATTCCAACACCTCGGCAGCCAGATATTCCATTACGGCGGCCAAGTATACCGGAGCGCCGGCACCTACGCGTTCGGCGTAGTTGCCCTTGCGCAACAGACGATGTATACGTCCGACGGGAAACTGTAAACCGGCCCTGTTGGAACGGGACTTTGCCTTCCCTTGACCTTGCCACCTTTACCACGACCTGACATGATGATGACGATGTTGTTCGTTGTTGATGCTTCTGAACTTCTGCACGGCTCGCACCGAATCTACTAATACATAGACAATCGGACTGCGCCAATACGAACGCTTCGTTTCGATCGCCATCGGGGCGTGGTCTGTAAGCTTCCACCGCCGAGGACAGCGATCGATTCTAACGTGTACTTTCTCATTTCTCTACGCCGACCGATAATTTGAGAAATCTAACAACGTTCAGTAAGTTATGAGACAAAAAACGAAAAAAATTTTATTATTGTCTTGTTGTTATTGCGTACCTCTATAGAAGCCATGAGGATGCATCGAATAAGAATGCGAAATATATATACATATATTTCTTCCGGTAAGCTCCGGCCTCGGATGTTATTATTGATGATGAAGTGTGAAATGGAACAATTCATGGGAACCGCGAAAAATTTTCGACCGACATTATTTCGACAGCCGTTCGAATCAATTCATTATGGAAAGAACGAAAAAAACATAATTCATCGATTACGATTTTGCTCTGAAGAAATAAAAAATTTAGAAAGCACTGACGTGAGGTCAGATTGCTTTGGCGCCCTTGTTGAGCTACTTGCGAGTAAATATTCAAACCGTAACAAATCTATAAGCACTCTGATCACGTGAACAATAGTCTTTTCCCGTACTATGGAACCAAGTGACGCAAATATGAACGCATAATGAATGAACAAACCTATATCTCGAATTAAAAATAACTGTTCATAATTTCCCCCAAGTTTTCCATTTTCCTAAAAACTTACGTCGGTGCTTTCTGAATTTTGACAACGTATATTATTTCAGCCATCGAGATTGAATTCTATATCTATGATTTCCCGTTATGGAAAATTTCGATTAATATTACGCCAACTGACACTGATTAAGGAGCCCGGCATTTGTCGATCGAATATCGATCTGTGATGGCCATCGTACGAAGAAAATCATCGGGACGTATGTCATTTCTCTTTTCTCTCGAGTAAATTAAAAAAAAAATGATGATATCTTTAGATGGAAAATAGCGACGGCGATGAAATTTGAGTATTAGTAAGATATCGATCACCTCAATATATTCACGAATTTTTATCGAAATCCAAAAACATCTTATGAGATAGTGCGGATTGAAAATTTTTTTTGGGAATTCCTTAAAATTTTCTAGCCTGACGATTTCTGCAAAATTTTGCGAGTCGTTTTGTTGGAACCTCCTCAACAATATTTCAAGTATCAACTTGATCGGATGGATATTCTAGTAGTTATCGAGGAAACAAAATTTCAGAAGCTCATAACTACTGAACCATCCGACGGATTTCGCCCAATAACGAACTTAACCGAGATATTTGGACAATTAACCTATTCTGAAAATTTGAAAACTCTAGCTGATCTCTTTGGATGCTAGAGAGGATACGGCCGGCCGGTCGGCCGGACAGACTCAACTTTCGCCGCGGTTTCTTCATCAGGAGTCGAACCCAATCGATTGAGACCATTTTCAGCTCGATATTCCAAAATTACAGACATTCGGGCAAATGATAGGCACTCCGTTCGGGTGAACAAGAGCGCCAAAAATCATCGATGAATATTTGAAAACTTCGAATGGGATGACGGCTGGCTTCGAAATTTTCTAGGCCGAATGTGTCAATTAAGCTGTCGGGGTCGGGGTCTAAACCAAATTTCAGATGGTCATAATTAACTGCTGAACTATTCGGCCCTGATGAAGAGAGATAGAATCACGTACATACATATGTGCTTCATAACGATGAATAAATAATATGTTAAGGCTCAGAATTCGAATTATTCATTCAAAATTTCATTTTATAGTAAACTTCGATTCGACTCTTATTCACAGATACCTAAACATATATCAAGATCAATTCTTTTAACAGTTCCTAGTTTCGAGAAAAATTTATAGATGTCGACACCGTTAATTTGAAATTATTAATTATTCTATTCAATAAACTGATTTCCAGTAATCCAGATGTTCGAGTATCTTTCTTCCGTATTGAGAATTTCAAAGAATACTATACAGTATTCTGATATTTGCTGATAATTTTCGTGTTCAATCCTTTAGATTTTATTTCGTATATCTCTTGGAGTCGATAATAATCAATTTGACCGGAAAGATTTCTGAACTGAGCATTGTTCACCTTGAAAATGATTTGGAGTATTTTGTATGTTATCAAGTACGTCTTTTTCATCTGTCATCGCGCAATAAACACCTCATCACGTTTTTTCTGAATTTTCTCAAACCGTATTGTCAGTAGAAATAAGTTAAAAATTACCATTCCAATTTCAGGTGGTTCAACTTATCATTTTTTTTTATTGTCGGAATCTTAGCAACCTGGTATTGTTGTAAGTAAAGCATCGATTTCGCGAATAAATAGTATAATAGAAACTTGAGTTTAGGCCGTTACTAGGTTCACTAGAGAGGGAAAATAAACCCCACCTGAATTTTAAAGAATACGTTTTCAACGTAGCGTTTTGAATTACCGATATCTTTTCAATATCATAGCCTGGAAAACACGTCTCGAATCGATCGATCGGTTTTATTATCGTTATCGCATCATTATTATTATCATCATCATCATCATATCGAAGAATACCGTCGTTATGAGAGAAGGTAAAACCCATATGAAATATTATATTTGCCGGCCCTGAAAAGGGCCAATTTAGCTAGCATTCCCCCGATCCTTCTTCTTCCTAATCAGCAGGACGTGGTTTTCACTTCTTCTTCTTGGGCGACGCGGCCTTTTTGGTAGCGGCGGCGGCGGAGGATTTTACAGTTTTCGGCTTAGGTACCTTGGGTTTCTTGGCCGGAGATTTGGCGATCTTCTTCGCCTTAGACGGCGACTTGGGAGCTTTGGGTTTTTTCTCGTTCGCGGCGGCGGCCTTCTTAGGTTTAGCCGCAACAGCAGCGGACGACGATTTCGTTTTGGCGGCGGCCGTCTTCCTCTTGGTCGCAGCGGTGGCGGCGGCGGCGGCGGTCGCCCCCGTCTTGACGGCTTTCTTCTTCGGCACTTTTTCTGCGCGGATGCCGCGGCGCCGGAGGCGGCTGCGCGGCCAGTTTGAAGGAACCGGACGCTCTTTTACCTTTGGTCTGGATCAGGATCCCGACTCGACGGCCGATTTCAGATATTTTCTGATGAAGGGCGCCATCTTTTCCGAATCCACCTTGTAGTTGGAACCGATATATTTCTTGATCGCCTGTAACGAGGAACCGCTCCTCTCTTTAAGACCTTTGATGGCGTTGTTGACCATATCGGAGGTCGGGGGATGGCTCGGCTTGCCGGACTTGGACTTGTTCTTCTTCTCGCTCGACGTCGTCGTCGTCTTCTTCTTCGAGGCCTTGCCGCCGGGAGACGCGGGGGTAGCCGCCCCCGTCTGCTGTTGAACATCGATATCGGACATAATTATCGATATTATTAAATAGGTATATATATATATATATATTATTATATCGTATACAAACTGAAATTAGACTTTAGTCTATCTCATCGGTAATGCCGTACGGAGTTTACGGCATATTGACCGTTCGGACGGTTCGAACGTAGAGACCGCCGTACGACGGATCGTTCCGGTTAATCGATCGCGATCGATCGTCGAGAGGGCGGGAGGCCGCCCCGGAGGACGGTTCGATCCCCGAGATCGCCCGTCGGACGGTGAACGACGGCCCGGCCTCCCGGATCCGGAACGGTCGTCGAAATTCCCGACGGAGCCGGCCACCCGCGATCTTCGCGCGGCCCTTTCGATTCCGGTCGATCGTTCGTCCGGGTACGCTTCGAAAGTATACCGTGCGATCGATACGTGGCGAAGTCCACTAGAGCCCTCGACTCCCGTCCCCTCGTCTCGCGTATATCCGAGACGGAGGACCTTCTTATCGAAGTCGGAATTCGCGACGTTCCGGGTCGTCGCGACGAACGCGAAAAAACACGGAGAACCTCGTCCGGAAGCCTCAAGCGACGCGAAATTACGAACGCCGAAAGGTTATACGATTATTCGAACGTTCGACAGCTCGCACGTGAGCTCGGACGAGTCTCGATGCTGTTGTGAAACATCGAGGCCTCTATCTATATTCCCTTACGGAAGATTTCATATATTATTCGGAATAGTTCGAAACGTCCGAATATAGCGGTTCCTGAGGTCCCGTTGTTTCCTCCATAACTCCTAAAATATCCTACATAGAAGATAACGGACGTAATAAGTCGGGATATATCCGAATTGGGTTGAAACTGTCGTGCCCCCCCAGATGCTACAACCACTTGTCCGAAGTCGAAACTGTGCTTTCGCGGACGTTATTTATCGATCGATGATCGTTCGTAAAATCGAAAGGGATACAGAATGCCTTCTTCGCATATTATACGTGTTCGAAATTGAATTATTATATCGATCGGAACGTTTCATTCGAGGAGTTACGAGGCTCGGAAAACTCACCCAACGAAAACTGCCGAAAGGTCGCTTGTTATCGATCTGACAAATGGCGAATGTTCGCTCATCGTGGCGGTTGTATTTCAATCACGCCGTACCTCGGTACGGTACTTTCTTTTTGCTATTTTTTCTCTTCGGCTCGATAATATTCAAATTACGTAAAGCCTTACGGACTGACCACCGGTTAGTAACCTGTTATCGATTGCGTGACAAATATGAATCGTGAAAATCTTTGTGGTCCTGATAAGGACCGATTGCAGATGTTCGATAGTTAGTTGACAACGATGACGATCTAACCTCCGAAACCGTACAGGGTGCGTCCTTGACGTTTCAGGGCGTATACGACATCCATTGCGGTCACGGTTTTCCTTTTGGCGTGTTCGGTATAGGTTACGGCGTCCCTGATGACGTTCTCGAGGAATACCTTCAAAACACCGCGAGTTTCCTCGTAGATGAGACCGGATATACGTTTCACACCTCCACGCCTCGCCAATCTTCTGATGGCCGGTTTGGTGATACCCTGGATGTTATCGCGCAACACCTTCCCGTGACGCTTCGCGCCCCCTTTCCTAATCCTTTGCCGCCTTTGCCTCTGCCTGTCATCTTCGTTTATTCCTTCGGTCGGTCCGGGAACTGAATGATGCGGAGCCGTCCGTCGAACGCCGTATTTATAAACGCTCCTTGTCCCCCCTAGGTTCCGTAGCGACCAATCGAACGAGACGCTGCGCGATCTCACCCCTCCGCAGAAGGTATAAGTATACGTGAACCACGTATAACGGTCCGTTATTATATCCTACTAGGACGTTTGATACGGACGGCTGACAGACGAGATCATGGCACGTACCAAGCAGACCGCGAGAAAGTCGACCGGCGGTAAGGCTCCCGTAAACAGTTGGCAACGAAAGCCGCCCGCAAGAGCGCACCGGCAACCGGAGGAGTGAAGAAACCTCATCGTTACCGTCCAGGAACGGTGGCTCTCCGTGAAATCCGTCGTTATCAGAAGAGTACCGAGTTGCTCATCCGCAAGCTGCCCTTCCAGAGGTTGGTTCGTGAGATCGCCCAAGATTTCAAGACGGACCTCCGTTTCCAGAGTTCCGCCGTCATGGCCCTCCAGGAAGCCAGCGAAGCGTATCTCGTCGGTCTTTTCGAGGACACCAACCTGTGCGCCATCCACGCCAAAGGGTCACGATCATGCCGAAGGACATACAACTCGCCAGACGCATCAGAGGCGAACGCGCCTAAGCGTGCTCTCTCTCTCTATTGCGACGAGAACTCCAATAGAAAAATCAAAAACGGTTCTTATCAGAACCACAATTTACTTTACGTTCATGTGGGTTGCAGCGATCATCGGCCTGACTATTTATTATCATCGAGATGTCGTTTTGTTTTTTCGCTAAAATATATCATCTTGTTGTCGTATATTTGCGATTTACAGTTTCGTGAATGTAATTTTAATCTCTATCGATGACGGTAAAAATACGTTCGATCGGGATATTAGAATTTCACCTACCGTCCTCCAAACCTCCTCAAATTCAAGGACTTCTGAGTAGAAGGCAAACGGTGGAAAAACTCGAACACCTCGATATATTTTCGGGGATGGGGTTGGTGGTCTGCTGGGGTGCGTTCGAATTCGAAAGTTCTATAATCAGGGAACATCGTCAAATTTCATTTAGTTGCGGAAATGGCGATATTTCTTCGAACGTTCGAAATTTCATTTCGAATTTGGCGTCGACCTGAATAATATCCCAATTCCCAACTCACGAAATTTTCCTGTTGTTCCCGTTATCGGATTGGACGGATTGGTTATATTTTTCAGAGCGATAAAACGTACTAGAAAAATATCTCTCAATTCATTTCCGTACGTGATACGTGATTTAAAGTCATCTCTACGTCTTCTATGATTCGATTCCATCGATGGAAAAACCACCATTCGAGTTAGCGCTTATAACAAAGAGTGGGCGTTCCTAAAATGTTTTGCGATAGATTTGTTTTTTTCTTTTCCTTTTGGGATGATGATCTGAAATTCGACGAACGCATAATCCGAACAACGTACGGTAGGGCAGCAGCGTCGACGACGATTCAGGTAAAACAAGAAAAAAAAAGAAAAGAATATATATATAATTTTAAAAAAGAAAAGGTTACGGCACGCGGTGTTCCCAAGCGGTCACCCATCCAAGTACTAACCGCGCCCGACGCTGCTTGACTTCGGTGATCTGACGAGAAACCGGTATTTTCAGCGTGGTATGGCCGTAATCGACGAAAATAGGTGAATTTTCCATTCGAACCGAAATCTGAATGACGCCGTTCCGTCGGTTGAGGAAATTTCGAAATCGCCCATATCCCATGCCCGTTCGTGCGACTAACGGAATCTATTCTGCCTAGTTAGAATCGTAGACCGGATGGGTAGTTAGGTCAATAGATTGGGTAACGTATGGAAAAATTCCAGATCGAGCTGTTTGTTATCTGTATTCTGGAAATGAGAAAACGTACCGGTTGTGAGTTTTTTTCAGTACTCTGCTCGTTGATGAACGGTAATATTCTCTTATTTTTCCGTCAATTCCGTATAACTGACGGATCGGTATCGAATTTCGATCTTTAATAATATCGAATATATATCGAGCGGAACATAGACATTTTCGTAATCTCGAATATCATCCGAGATGTCTAGGAACTCGAAAAACCGTTAGAGATAGATAAGAGGTAATGGGCTTAATTCGATCGATTCAATTTTTCACCGAAAATCGCGAGAATAGTATAGGTGTTGTTGGGAAAATTCGGTATCGACGCCCGCATTTTCATCTTCGCGCCGTTTTCGAATCTTAATTTTCAGTTATAAATAGCGGTCGAAAAATAATTAAATATCCATTCGACACGCCGGCCGCCGTCGTCCGGACGGATAAACACGAACGCTATAGGCGTGGCCTGATGCCGCAGCTCGCGCGTCTCAAAGGACCAGGTAGATCCGGGGCGTAAGCATTATTTCGTCGTCCGTCGTCAGATAGCAGCGATCCTAAGATGCCTCCTAAGACTAGTGGAAAAGCCGCGAAAAAGGCCGGTAAGGCGCAGAAGAACATCTCCAAGACCGACAAGAAGAAGAAGCGCAAGAGGAAGGAAAGTTACGCTATCTACATCTACAAGGTGTTGAAGCAGGTCCATCCCGATACCGGTATATCCAGCAAGGCCATGAGCATCATGAACAGTTTCGTGAACGACATCTTCGAACGTATCGCCGCCGAAGCGAGCAGATTGGCCCACTATAACAAACGCTCGACGATCACCAGCAGGGAGATACAGACCGCCGTCAGGCTCCTACTGCCGGGCGAATTGGCCAAACACGCCGTCAGCGAAGGTACCAAGGCCGTTACGAAATACACCAGTTCGAAATAAGAAAGAAAGATAGATCTTCTTCGTACGTCGTCGCTTATAAAAATAGGTTCTTTTCAGAACCACTAGATCCATACATTCATAAATGTCACGAATCTCTCATCATCATCATCATCATCGTACTTGCTATTATTTCGTTGACGAACGTTTAACAGTTATCGTTCGATAACGTAAACATGGAAATGTGAAATCGTCGACACTATTTGTCGTTCGATCTGGTCAAATTTTTCCTCGTCTCGCGAACAATAAATACCGTGATATTTCGATCGGATTGCGAACTATCGAGTTTATATGCGAAGTTGAAAAATGACCAGAAAAACAGAACAGTTAAGATTCATACCTCGGTATCCGAGCAATCCTCCTCAGTTACAAAAGACATTTCGTCGAACGTACTTACTGTTCGATTCGTGGCAAAACGGTTTCACCAACAGATTTCCATATTGGATTCTTTTCCCGTTGAAATCCACAGTTTGGGCGATAAGGAGGTTCTCGAGAGAAGAATATCGAACTTACGTAGGCGTTAACTTTACGTCGAATTAACGAAACTACGAGATGAAAACGAAGAAAAGCACCGATCAAAGGGGTAACTACTGTTACGATAGAACGATTTTCATTCGAATGAATAGCCGAATTTTCAACAGTTCCGAAAAAAACTGTTTTCGAGCCACTCATCATCGTGTTATATATATCGAATCGACGTGAAAGATGCCAGTTTCGTAACCATATGAAAATGAAAAATATTGCGGCCCTGAAAAGGGCCATTTTTTCGCAGCAGCGGCTGCTGGACGTTTACGATTTCTTCTCGGTCTTCTTGGGTAACAGGACGGCCTGGATGTTCGGCAAGACACCACCTTGGGCGATCGTGACCCCGGAAAGTAATTTGTTCAATTCCTCGTCGTTCCTGATGGCCAATTGTAGATGACGCGGGATGATCCTGGTCTTTTTATTGTCCCTGGCGGCGTTTCCGGCCAATTCCAACACCTCGGCAGCCAGATATTCCATTACGGCGGCCAAGTATACCGGAGCGCCGGCACCTACGCGTTCGGCGTAGTTGCCCTTGCGCAACAGACGATGTATACGTCCGACGGGAAACTGTAAACCGGCCCTGTTGGAACGGGACTTTGCCTTCCCTTGACCTTGCCACCTTTACCACGACCTGACATGATGATGACGATGTTGTTCGTTGTTGATGCTTCTGAACTTCTGCACGGCTCGCACCGAATCTACTAATACATAGACAATCGGACTGCGCCAATACGAACGCTTCGTTTCGATCGCCATCGGGGCGTGGTCTGTAAGCTTCCACCGCCGAGGACAGCGATCGATTCTAACGTGTACTTTCTCATTTCTCTACGCCGACCGATAATTTGAGAAATCTAACAACGTTCAGTAAGTTATGAGACAAAAACGAAAAAATTTTATTATTGTCTCGTTGTTATTGCGTACCTCTATAGAAGCCATGAGGATGCATCGAATAAGAATAAGAAATATATATACATATATTTCTTCCGGTAAGCTCCGGCCTCGGATGTTATTATTGATGATGAAGTGTGAAATGGAACAATTCATGGGAACCGCGAAAAATTTTCGACCGACATTATTTCGACAGCCGTTCGAATCAATTCATTATGGAAAGAACGAAAAAAACATAATTCATCGATTACGATTTTGCTCTGAAGAAATAAAAAATTTAGAAAGCACTGACGTGAGGTCAGATTGCTTCGGCGCCCTTGTTGAGCTACTTGCGAGTAAATATTCAAACCGTAACAAATCTATAAGCACTCTGATCACGTGAACAATAGTCTTTTCCCAATACTATGGAACCAAGTGACGCAAATATGAACGCATAATGAATGAACAAACCTATATCTCGAATTAAAAATAACTGTTCATAATTTCCCCCAAGTTTTCCATTTTCCTAAAAACTTACGTCGGTGCTTTCCGAATTTTGACAACGTATATTATTTCAGCCATCGAGATTGAATTCTATATCTATGATTTCCCGTTATGGAAAATTTCGATTAATATTACGCCAACTGACACTGATTAAGGAGCCCGGCATTTGTCGATCGAATATCGATCTGTGATGGCCATCGTACGAAGAAAATCATCGGGACGTATGTCATTTCTCTTTTCTCTCTCGAGTAAATTAAAAAAAAAAATGATATCTTTAGATGGAAAATAGCGACGGCGATGAAATTTGAGTATTAGTAAGATATCGATCACCTCAATATATTCACGAATTTTTATCGAAATCCAAAAACATCTTATGAGATAGTGCGGATTGAAAATTTTTTTTTGGGAATTCCTTAAAAATTTTCTAGCCTGACGATTTCTGCAAAATTTTGCGAGTCGTTTTGTTGGAACCTCCTCAACAATATTTCAAGTATCAACTTGATCGGATGGATATTCTAGTAGTTATTGAGGAAACAAAATTTCAGAAGCTCATAACTACTGAACCATCCGACGGATTTCGCCCAATAACGAACTTAACCGAGATATTCGGACAATTAACCTATTCTGAAAATTTGAAAACTCTAGCTGATCTCTTTTGGATGCTAGAGAGGATACGATACCGGCCGGTCGGCCGGACAGACTCAACTTTCGCCGCGGTTTCTTCATCAGGAGTCGAACCCAATCGATTGAGACCATTTTCAGCTCGATATTCCAAAATTACAGACATTCGGGCAAAATGATAGGCACTCCGTTCGGGTGAACAAGAGCGCCAAAAATCATCGATGAATATTTGAAAACTTCGAATGGGATGACGGCTGGCTTCGAAATTTTCTAGGCCGAATGTGTCAATTAAGCTGTCGGGGTCGGGGTCTAAACCAAATTTCAGATGGTCATAATTAACTGCTGAACTATTCGGCCCTGATGAAGAGAGATAGAATCACGTACATACATATGTGCTTCATAACGATGAATAAATAATATGTTAAGGCTCAGAATTCGAATTATTCATTCAAAATTTCATTTTATAGTAAACTTCGATTCGACTCTTATTCACAGATACCTAAACATATATCAAGATCAATTCTTTTAACAGTTCCTAGTTTCGAGAAAAAATTTATAGATGTCGACACCGTTAATTTGAAATTATTAATTATTCTATTCAATAAACTGATTTCCAGTAATCCAGATGTTCGAGTATCTTTCTTCCGTATTGAGAATTTCAAAGAATACTATACAGTATTCTGATATTTGCTGATAATTTTCGTGTTCAATCCTTTAGATTTTATTTCGTATATCTCTTGGAGTCGATAATAATCAATTTGACCGGAAAGATTTCTGAACTGAGCATTGTTCACCTTGAAAATGATTTGGAGTATTTTGTATGTTATCAAGTACGTCTTTTTCATCTGTCATCGCGCAATAAACACCTCATCACGTTTTTTCTGAATTTTCTCAAACCGTATTGTCAGTAGAAATAAGTTAAAAATTACCATTCCAATTTCAGGTGGTTCAACTTATCATTTTTTTTTATTGTCGGAATCTTAGCAACCTGGTATTGTTGTAAGTAAAGCATCGATTTCGCGAATAAATAGTATAATAGAAACTTGAGTTTAGGCCGTTACTAGGTTCACTAGAGAGGGAAAATAAACCCCACCTGAATTTTAAAGAATACGTTTTCAACGTAGCGTTTTGAATTACCGATATCTTTTCAATATCATAGTCTCGAATCGATCGATCGGTTTTATTATCGTTATCGCATCATTATTATTATCATCATCATCATCATCATCATATCGAAGAATACCGTCGTTATGAGAGAAGGTAAAACCCATATGAAATATTATATTTGCCGGCCCTGAAAAGGGCCAATTTAGCTACAATTCCCCCGATCCTTCTTCTTCCTAATCAGCAGGACGTGGTTTTCACTTCTTCTTCTTGGGCGACGCGGCCTTTTTGGTAGCGGCGGCGGCGGAGGATTTTACAGTTTTCGGCTTAGGTACCTTGGGTTTCTTGGCCGGAGATTTGGCGATCTTCTTCGCCTTAGACGGCGACTTGGGAGCTTTGGGTTTTTTCGTTCGCGGCGGCGGCGGCGGCGGCCTTCTTAGGTTTAGCCGCAACAGCAGCGGACGACGATTTCGTTTTGGCGGCGGCCGTCTTCCTCTTGGTCGCAGCGGTGGCGGCGGCGGCGGCGGTCGCCCCCGTCTTGACGGCTTTCTTCTTCTGCACTTTTTCAGCGCGGATGCCGCGGCGCCGGAGGCGGCTGCGGCCAGTTTGAAGGAACCGGACGCTCCTTTACCTTTGGTCTGGATCAGGATCCCGACTCGACGGCCGATTTCAGATATTTTCTGATGAAGGGCGCCATCTTTCCGAATCCACCTTGTAGTTGGAACCGATATATTTCTTGATCGCCTGTAACGAGGAACCGCTCCTCTCTTTAAGACCTTTGATGGCGTTGTTGACCATATCGGAGGTCGGGGGATGGCTCGGCTTGCCGGACTTGGACTTGTTCTTCTTCTCGCTCGACGTCGTCGTCGTCTTCTTCTTCGAGGCCTTGCCGCCGGGAGACGCGGGGGTAGCCGCCCCCGTCTGCTGTTGAACATCGATATCGGACATAATTATCGATATTATTAAATAGGTATATATATATATATATATATATATATATCGTATACAAAACTGAAATTAGACTTTAGTCTATCTCATCGGTAATGCCGTACGGAGTTTACGGCATATTGACCGTTCGGACGGTTCGAACGTAGAGACCGCCGTACGACGGATCGTTCCGGTTAATCGATCGCGATCGATCGTCGAGAGGGCGGGAGGCCGCCCCCGGAGGACGGTTCGATCCCCGAGATCGCCCGTCGGACGGTGAACGACGGCCCGGCCTCCCCGGATCCGGAACGGTCGTCGAAATTCCCGACGGAGCCGGCCACCCGCGATCTTCGCGCGGCCCTTTCGATTCCGGTCGATCGTTCGTCCGGGTACGCTTCGAAAGTATACCGTGCGATCGATACGTGGCGAAGTCCACTAGAGCCCCTCGACTCCCGTCCCCTCGTCTCGCGTATATCCGAGACGGAGGACCTTCTTATCGAAGTCGGAATTCGCGACGTTCCGGGTCGTCGCGACGAACGCGAAAAAAACACGGAGAACCTCGTCCGGAAGCCTCAAGCGACGCGAAATTACGAACGCCGAAAGGTTATACGATTATTCGAACGTTCGACAGCTCGCACGTGAGCTCGGACGAGTCTCGATGCTGTTGTGAAACATCGAGGCCTCTATCTATATTCCCTTACGGAAGATTTCATATATTATTCGGAATAGTTCGAAACGTCCGAATATAGCGGTTCCCGAGGTCCCGTTGTTTCCTCCATAACTCCTAAAATATCCTACATAGAAGATAACGGACGTAATAAGTCGGGATATATCCGAATTGGGTTGAAACTGTCGTGCCCCCCCAGATGCTACAACCACTTGTCCGAAGTCGAAACTGTGCTTTCGCGGACGTTATTTATCGATCGATGATCGTTCGTAAAATCGAAAGGGATACAGAATGCCTTCTTCGCATATTATACGTGTTCGAAATTGAATTATTATATCGATCGGAACGTTTCATTCGAGGAGTTACGAGGCTCGGAAAACTCACCCAACGAAAACCCCCGAAAGGTCGCTTGTTATCGATCTGACAAATGGCGAATGTTCGCTCATCGTGGCGGTTGTATTTCAATCACGCCGTACCTCGGTACGGTACTTTCTTTTTGCTATTTTTTCTTTCGGCTCGATAATATTCAAATTACGTAAAGCCTTACGGACTGACCACCGGTTAGTAACCTGTTATCGATTGCGTGACAAATATGAATCGTGAAAATCTTTGTGGTCCTGATAAGGACCGATTGCAGATGTTCGATAGTTAGTTGACAACGATGATGATCTAACCTCCGAAACCGTACAGGGTGCGTCCTTGACGTTTCAGGGCGTATACGACATCCATTGCGGTCACGGTTTTCCTTTGGCGTGTTCGGTATAGGTTACGGCGTCCCTGATGACGTTCTCGAGGAATACCTTCAAAACACCGCGAGTTTCCTCGTAGATGAGACCGGATATACGTTTCACACCTCCACGCCTCGCCAATCTTCTGATGGCCGGTTTGGTGATACCCTGGATGTTATCGCGCAACACCTTCCCGTGACGCTTCGCGCCCCCTTTCCTAATCCTTTGCCGCCTTTGCCTCTGCCTGTCATCTTCGTTTATTCCTTCGGTCGGTCCGGGAACTGAATGATGCGGAGCCGTCCGTCGAACGCCGTATTTATAAACGCCCTTGTCCCCCCTAGGTTCCGTAGCGACCAATCGAACGAGACGCTGCGCGATCTCACCCTCCGCAGAAGGTATAAGTATACGTGAACCACGTATAACGGTCCGTTATTATATCCTACTAGGACGTTTGATACGGACGGCTGACAGACGAGATCATGGCACGTACCAAGCAGACCGCGAGAAAGTCGACCGGCGGTAAGGCTCCCCGTAAACAGTTGGCAACGAAAGCCGCCCGCAAGAGCGCACCGGCAACCGGAGGAGTGAAGAAACCTCATCGTTACCGTCCAGGAACGGTGGCTCTCCGTGAAATCCGTCGTTATCAGAAGAGTACCGAGTTGCTCATCCGCAAGCTGCCCTTCCAGAGGTTGGTTCGTGAGATCGCCCAAGATTTCAAGACGGACCTCCGTTTCCAGAGTTCCGCCGTCATGGCCCTCCAGGAAGCCAGCGAAGCGTATCTCGTCGGTCTTTTCGAGGACACCAACCTGTGCGCCATCCACGCCAAAAGGGTCACGATCATGCCGAAGGACATACAACTCGCCAGACGCATCAGAGGCGAACGCGCCTAAGCGTGCTCTCTCTCTCTATTGCGACGAGAACTCCAATAGAAAAAATCAAAAACGGTTCTTATCAGAACCACAATTTACTTTACGTTCATGTGGGTTGCAGCGATCATCGGCCTGACTATTTATTATCATCGAGATGTCGTTTTTTTTTCGCTAAAATATATCATCTTGTTGTCGTATATTTGCGATTTACAGTTTCGTGAATGTAATTTTAATCTCTATCGATGACGGTAAAAATACGTTCGATCGGGATATTAGAATTTCACCTACCGTCCTCCAAACCTCCTCAAATTCAAGGACTTCTGAGTAGAAGGCAAACGGTGGAAAAACTCGAACACCTCGATATATTTTCGGGGATGGGGGTTGGTGGTCTGCTGGGGTGCGTTCGAATTCGAAAGTTCTATAATCAGGGAACATCGTCAAATTTCATTTAGTTGCGGAAATGGCGATATTTCTTCGAACGTTCGAAATTTCATTTCGGAATTTGGCGTCGACCTGAATAATATCCCAATTCCCAACTCACGAAATTTTTCTGTTGTTCCCGTTATCGGATTGGACGGATTGGTTATATTTTTCAGAGCGATAAAAACGTACTAGAAAAATATCTCTCAATTCATTTCCGTACGTGATACGTGATTTAAAGTCATCTCTACGTCTTCTATGATTCGATTCCATCGATGGAAAAACCACCCTTCGAGTTAGCGCTTAGAACAAAGAGTGGGCGTTCCTAAAATGTTTTGCGATAGATTTGTTTTTTTCTTTCCTTTTGGGATGATGATCTGAAATTCGATGAACGCATAATCCGAACAACGTACGGTAGGGCAGCAGCTACGACGATTCAGGTAAAACAAGAATAAAAAAATATATATATATTAAAAAAAAGAAAAGGTTACGGCACGCGGTGTTCCCAAGCGGTCACCCATCCAAGTACTAACCGCGCCCGACGCTGCTTGACTTCGGTGATCTGACGAGAAACCGGTATTTTCAGCGTGGTATGGCCGTAATCGACGAAAATAGGTGAATTTTCCATTCGAACCGAAATCTGAATGACGCCGTTCCGTCGGTTGAGGAAATTTCGAAATCGCCCATATCCCATGCCCGTTCGTGCGACTAACGGAATCTATTCTGCCTAGTTAGAATCGTAGACCGGATGGGTAGTTAGGTCAATAGATTGGGTAACGTATGGAAAAATTCCAGATCGAGCTGTTTGTTATCTGTATTCTGGAAATGAGAAAACGTACCGGTTGTGAGTTTTTTTCAGTACTCTGCTCGTTGATGAACGGTAATATTCTCTTATTTTTCCGTCAATTCCGTATAACTGACGGATCGGTATCGAATTTCGATCTTTAATAATATCGAATATATATCGAGCGGAACATAGACATTTTCGTAATCTCGAATATCATCCGAGATGTCTAGGAACTCGAAAACCGTTAGAGATAGATAAGAGGTAATGGGCTTAATTCGATCGATTCAATTTTTCACCGAAAATCGCGAGAATAGTATAGGTGTTGTTGGGAAAATTCGGTATCGACGCCCGCATTTTCATCTTCGCGCCGTTTTCGAATCTTAATTTTCAGTTATAAATAGCGGTCGAAAAATAATTAAATATCCATTCGACACGCCGGCCGCCGTCGTCCGGACGGATAAACACGAACGCTATAGGCGTGGCCTGATGCCGCAGCTCGCGCGTCTCAAAGGACCAGGTAGATCCGGGGCGTAAGCATTATTTCGTCGTCCGTCGTCAGATAGCAGCGATCCTAAGATGCCTCCTAAGACTAGTGGAAAAGCCGCGAAAAAGGCCGGTAAGGCGCAGAAGAACATCTCCAAGACCGACAAGAAGAAGAAGCGCAAGAGGAAGGAAAGTTACGCTATCTACATCTACAAGGTGTTGAAGCAGGTCCATCCCGATACCGGTATATCCAGCAAGGCCATGAGCATCATGAACAGTTTCGTGAACGACATCTTCGAACGTATCGCCGCCGAAGCGAGCAGATTGGCCCACTATAACAAACGCTCGACGATCACCAGCAGGGAGATACAGACCGCCGTCAGGCTCCTACTGCCGGGCGAATTGGCCAAACACGCCGTCAGCGAAGGTACCAAGGCCGTTACGAAATACACCAGTTCGAAATAAGAAAGAAAGATAGATCTTCTTCGTACGTCGTCGCTAATAAAAATAGGTTCTTTTCAGAACCACTAGATCCATACATTCATAAATGTCACGAATCTCTCATCATCATCGTACTTGCTATTATTTCGTTGACGAACGTTTAACAGTTATCGTTCGATAACGTAAACATGGAAATGTGAAATCGTCGACACTATTTGTCGTTCGATCTGGTCAAATTTTTCCTCGTCTCGCGAACAATAAATACCGTGATATTTCGATCGGATTGCGAACTATCGAGTTTATATGCGAAGTTGAAAAATGACCAGAAAAACAGAACAGTTAAGATTCATACCTCGGTATCCGAGCAATCCTCCTCAGTTACAAAAGACATTTCGTCGAACGTACTTACTGTTCGATTCGTGGCAAAACGGTTTCACCAACAGATTTCCATATTGGATTCTTTTCCCGTTGAAATCCACAGTTTGGGCGATAAGGAGGTTCTCGAGAGAAGAATATCGAACTTACGTAGGCGTTAACTTTACGTCGAATTAACGAAACTACGAGATGAAAATGAAGAAAAGCACCGATCAAAGGGGTAACTACTGTTACGATAGAACGATTTTCATTCGAATAAATAGCCGAATTTTCAACAGTTCCGAAAAAAACTGTTTTCGAGCCACTCATCATCGTGTTATATAGGTATATCGAATCGACGTGAAAGATGCCAGTTTCGTAACCATATGAAAATGAAAATATTGCGGCCCTGAAAAGGGCCATTTTTTCGCAGCAGCGGCTGCTGGACGTTTACGATTTCTTCTCGGTCTTCTTGGGTAACAGGACGGCCTGGATGTTCGGCAAGACACCACCTTGGGCGATCGTGACCCCGGAAAGTAATTTGTTCAATTCCTCGTCGTTCCTGATGGCCAATTGTAGATGACGCGGGATGATCCTGGTCTTTTTATTGTCCCTGGCGGCGTTTCCGGCCAATTCCAACACCTCGGCAGCCAGATATTCCATTACGGCGGCCAAGTATACCGGAGCGCCGGCACCTACGCGTTCGGCGTAGTTGCCCTTGCGCAACAGACGATGTATACGTCCGACGGGAAACTGTAAACCGGCCCTGTTGGAACGGGACTTTGCCTTCCCTTGACCTTGCCACCTTTACCACGACCTGACATGATGATGACGATGTTGTTCGTTGTTGATGCTTCTGAACTTCTGCACGGCTCGCACCGAATCTACTAATACATAGACGATCGGACTGCGCCAATACGAACGCTTCGTTTCGATCGCCATCGGGGCGTGGTCTGTAAGCTTCCACCGCCGAGGACAGCGATCGATTCTAACGTGTACTTTCCCATTTCTCTACGCCGACCGATAATTTGAGAAATCTAACAACGTTCAGTATGTTATGAGACAAAAAACGAAAAAAATTTTATTATTGTCTCGTTGTTATTGCGTACCTCTATAGAAGCCATGAGGATGCATCGAATAAGAATAAGAAATATATATACATATATTTCTTCCGGTAAGCTCCGGCCTCGGATGTTATTATTGATGATGAAGTGTGAAATGGAACAATTCATGGGAACCGCGAAAAATTTTCGACCGACATTATTTCGACAGCCGTTCGAATCAATTCATTATGGAAAGAACGAAAAAAACATAATTCATCGATTACGATTTTGCTCTGAAGAAATAAAAAATTTAGAAAGCACTGACGTGAGGTCAGATTGCTTCGGCGCCCTTGTTGAGCTACTTGCGAGTAAATATTCAAACCGTAACAAATCTATAAGCACTCTGATCACGTGAACAATAGTCTTTTCCCGTACTATGGAACCAAGTGACGCAAATATGAACGCATAATGAATGAACAAACCTATATCTCAAATTAAAAATAACTGTTCATAATTTCCCCAAGTTTTCCATTTTCCTAAAAACTTACGTCGGTGCTTTCTGAATTTTGACAACGTATATTATTTCAGCCATCGAGATTGAATTCTATATCTATGATTTCCCGTTATGGAAAATTTCGATTAATATTACGCCAACTGACACTGATTAAGGAGCCCGGCATTTGTCGATCGAATATCGATCTGTGATGGCCATCGTACGAAGAAAATCATCGGGACGTATGTCATTTCTCTTTTCTCTCGAGTAAATTAAAAAAAAAATGATGATATCTTTAGATGGAAAATAGCGACGGCGATGAAATTTGAGTATTAGTAAGATATCGATCACCTCAATATATTCACGAATTTTTATCGAAATCCAAAAACATCTTATGAGATAGTGCGGATTGAAAAATTTTTTTGGGAATTCCTTAAAAATTTTCTAGCCTGACGATTTCTGCAAAATTTTGCGAGTCGTTTTGTTGGAACCTCCTCAACAATATTTCAAGTATCAACTTGATCGGATGGATATTCTAGTAGTTATTGAGGAAACAAAATTTCAGAAGCTCATAACTACTGAACCATCCGACGGATTTCGCCCAATAACGAACTTAACCGAGATATTCGGACAATTAACCTATTCTGAAAATTTGAAAACTCTAGCTGATCTCTTTTGGATGCTAGAGAGGATACGGCCCGGCCGGTCGGCCGGACAGACTCAACTTTCGCCGCGGTTTCTTCATCAGGAGTCGAACCCAATCGATTGAGACCATTTTCAGCTCGATATTCCAAAATTACAGACATTCGGGCAAATGATAGGCACTCCGTTCGGGTGAACAAGAGCGCCAAAAATCATCGATGAATATTTGAAAACTTCGAATGGGATGACGGCTGGCTTCGAAATTTTCTAGGCCGAATGTGTCAATTAAGCTGTCGGGGTCGGGGTCTAAACCAAATTTCAGATGGTCATAATTAACTGCTGAACTATTCGGCCCTGATGAAGAGAGATAGAATCACGTACATACATATGTGCTTCATAACGATGAATAAATAATATGTTAAGGCTCAGAATTCGAATTATTCATTCAAAATTTCATTTTATAGTAAACTTCGATTCGACTCTTATTCACAGATACCTAAACATATATCAAGATCAATTCTTTTAACAGTTCCTAGTTTCGAGAAAAATTTATAGATGTCGACACCGTTAATTTGAAATTATTAATTATTCTATTCAATAAACTGATTTCCAGTAATCCAGATGTTCGAGTATCTTTCTTCCGTATTGAGAATTTCAAAGAATACTATACAGTATTCTGATATTTGCTGATAATTTTCGTGTTCAATCCTTTAGATTTTATTTCGTATATCTCTTGGAGTCGATAATAATCAATTTGACCGGAAAGATTTCTGAACTGAGCATTGTTCACCTTGAAAATGATTTGGAGTATTTTGTATGTTATCAAGTACGTCTTTTTCATCTGTCATCGCGCAATAAACACCTCATCACGTTTTTTCTGAATTTTCTCAAACCGTATTGTCAGTAGAAATAAGTTAAAAATTACCATTCCAATTTCAGGTGGTTCAACTTATCATTTTTTTTTTATTGTCGGAATCTTAGCAACCTGGTATTGTTGTAAGTAAAGCATCGATTTCGCGAATAAATAGTATAATAGAAACTTGAGTTTAGGCCGTTACTAGGTTCACTAGAGAGGGAAAATAAACCCCACCTGAATTTTAAAGAATACGTTTTCAACGTAGCGTTTTGAATTACCGATATCTTTTCAATATCATAGCCTGGAAAACACGTCTCGAATCGATCGATCGGTTTTATTATCGTTATCGCATCATTATTATTATCATCATCATCATCATCATATCGAAGAATACCGTCGTTATGAGAGAAGGTAAAACCCATATGAAATATTATATTTGCCGGCCCTGAAAAGGGCCAATTTAGCTAGCATTCCCCCGATCCTTCTTCTTCCTAATCAGCAGGACGTGGTTTTCACTTCTTCTTCTTGGGCGACGCGGCCTTTTTGGTAGCGGCGGCGGCGGAGGATTTTACAGTTTTCGGCTTAGGTACCTTGGGTTTCTTGGCCGGAGATTTGGCGATCTTCTTCGCCTTAGACGGCGACTTGGGAGCTTTGGGTTTTTTCTCGTTCGCGGCGGCGGCGGCGGCCTTCTTAGGTTTAGCCGCAACAGCAGCGGACGACGATTTCGTTTTGGCGGCGGCCGTCTTCCTCTTGGTCGCAGCGGTGGCGGCGGCGGCGGCGGTCGCCCCGTCTTGACGGCTTTCTTCTTCGGCACTTTTTCTCAGCGGATGCCGCGGCGCCGGAGGCGGCTGCGGCCAGTTTGAAGGAACCGGACGCTCCTTTACCTTTGGTCTGGATCAGGGATCCCGACTCGACGGCCGATTTCAGATATTTTCTGATGAAGGGCGCCATCTTTTCCGAATCCACCTTGTAGTTGGAACCGATATATTTCTTGATCGCCTGTAACGAGGAACCGCTCCTCTCTTTAAGACCTTTGATGGCGTTGTTGACCATATCGGAGGTCGGGGGATGGCTCGGCTTGCCGGACTTGGACTTGTTCTTCTTCTCGCTCGACGTCGTCGTCGTCTTCTTCTTCGAGGCCTTGCCGCCGGGAGACGCGGGGGTAGCCGCCCCCGTCTGCTGTTGAACATCGATATCGGACATAATTATCGATATTATTAAATAGGTATATATATATATATATATATATATATCGTATACAAACTGAAATTAGACTTTAGTCTATCTCATCGGTAATGCCGTACGGAGTTTACGGCATATTGACCGTTCGGACGGTTCGAACGTAGAGACCGCCGTACGACGGATCGTTCCGGTTAATCGATCGCGATCGATCGTCGAGAGGGCGGGAGGCCGCCCCCGGAGGACGGTTCGATCCCCGAGATCGCCCGTCGGACGGTGAACGACGGCCCGGCCTCCCGGATCCGGAACGGTCGTCGAAATTCCCGACGGAGCCGGCCACCCGCGATCTTCGCGCGGCCCTTTCGATTCCGGTCGATCGTTCGTCCGGGTACGCTTCGAAAGTATACCGTGCGATCGATACGTGGCGAAGTCCACTAGAGCCCCTCGACTCCCGTCCCCTCGTCTCGCGTATATCCGAGACGGAGGACCTTCTTATCGAAGTCGGAATTCGCGACGTTCCGGGTCGTCGCGACGAACGCGAAAAAAACACGGAGAACCTCGTCCGGAAGCCTCAAGCGACGCGAAATTACGAACGCCGAAAGGTTATACGATTATTCGAACGTTCGACAGCTCGCACGTGAGCTCGGACGAGTCTCGATGCTGTTGTGAAACATCGAGGCCTCTATCTATATTCCCTTACGGAAGATTTCATATATTATTCGGAATAGTTCGAAACGTCCGAATATAGCGGTTCCCGAGGTCCCGTTGTTTCCTCCATAACTCCTAAAATATCCTACATAGAAGATAACGGACGTAATAAGTCGGGATATATCCGAATTGGGTTGAAACTGTCGTGCCCCCCCAGATGCTACAACCACTTGTCCGAAGTCGAAACTGTGCTTTCGCGGACGTTATTTATCGATCGATGATCGTTCGTAAAATCGAAAGGGATACAGAATGCCTTCTTCGCATATTATACGTGTTCGAAATTGAATTATTATATCGATCGGAACGTTTCATTCGAGGAGTTACGAGGCTCGGAAAACTCACCCAACGAAAACTGCCGAAAGGTCGCTTGTTATCGATCTGACAAATGGCGAATGTTCGCTCATCGTGGCGGTTGTATTTCAATCACGCCGTACCTCGGTACGGTACTTTCTTTTTGCTATTTTTTCTCTTCGGCTCGATAATATTCAAATTACGTAAAGCCTTACGGACTGACCACCGGTTAGTAACCTGTTATCGATTGCGTGACAAATATGAATCGTGAAAATCTTTGTGGTCCTGATAAGGACCGATTGCAGATGTTCGATAGTTAGTTGACAACGATGATCTAACCTCCGAAACCGTACAGGGTGCGTCCTTGACGTTTCAGGGCGTATACGACATCCATTGCGGTCACGGTTTTCCTTTTGGCGTGTTCGGTATAGGTTACGGCGTCCCTGATGACGTTCTCGAGGAATACCTTCAAAACACCGCGAGTTTCCTCGTAGATGAGACCGGATATACGTTTCACACCTCCACGCCTCGCCAATCTTCTGATGGCCGGTTTGGTGATACCCTGGATGTTATCGCGCAACACCTTCCTGTGACGCTTCGCGCCCCCCTTTCCTAATCCTTTGCCGCCTTTGCCTCTGCCTGTCATCTTCGTTTATTCCTTCGGTCGGTCCGGGAACTGAATGATGCGGAGCCGTCCGTCGAACGCCGTATTTATAAACGCTCCTTGTCCCCCCCTAGGTTCCGTAGCGACCAATCGAACGAGACGCTGCGCGATCTCACCCTCCGCAGAAGGTATAAGTATACGTGAACCACGTATAACGGTCCGTTATTATATCCTACTAGGACGTTTGATACGGACGGCTGACAGACGAGATCATGGCACGTACCAAGCAGACCGCGAGAAAGTCGACCGGCGGCAAGGCTCCCCGTAAACAGTTGGCAACGAAAGCCGCCCGCAAGAGCGCACCGGCAACCGGAGGAGTGAAGAAACCTCATCGTTACCGTCCAGGAACGGTGGCTCTCCGTGAAATCCGTCGTTATCAGAAGAGTACCGAGTTGCTCATCCGCAAGCTGCCCTTCCAGAGGTTGGTTCGTGAGATCGCCCAAGATTTCAAGACGGACCTCCGTTTCCAGAGTTCCGCCGTCATGGCCCTCCAGGAAGCCAGCGAAGCGTATCTCGTCGGTCTTTTCGAGGACACCAACCTGTGCGCCATCCACGCCAAAAGGGTCACGATCATGCCGAAGGACATACAACTCGCCAGACGCATCAGAGGCGAACGCGCCTAAGCGTGCTCTCTCTCTATTGCGACGAGAACTCCAATAGAAAAAATCAAAACGGTTCTTATCAGAACCACAATTTACTTTACGTTCATGTGGGTTGCAGCGATCATCGGCCTGACTATTTATTATCATCGAGATGTCGTTTTTTTTTCGCTAAAATATATCATCTTGTTGTCGTATATTTGCGATTTACAGTTTCGTGAATGTAATTTTAATCTCTATCGATGACGGTAAAAATACGTTCGATCGGGATATTAGAATTTCACCTACCGTCCTCCAAACCTCCTCAAATTCAAGGACTTCTGAGTAGAAGGCAAACGGTGGAAAAACTCGAACACCTCGATATATTTTCGGGGATGGGGTTGGTGGTCTGCTGGGGTGCGTTCGAATTCGAAAGTTCTATAATCAGGAACATCGTCAAATTTCATTTAGTTGCGGAAATGGCGATATTTCTTCGAACGTTCGAAATTTCATTTCGGAATTTGGCGTCGACTTGAATAATATCCCAATTCCCAACTAACGAAATTTTCCTGTTGTTCCCGTTATCGGATCGGACGGATTGGTTATATTTTTCAGAGCGATAAAAACGTACCAGAAAAATATCTCTCAATTCATTTCCGTACGTGATACGTGATTTAAAGTCATCTCTACGTCTTCTATGATTCGATTCCATCGATGGAAAAACCACCCTTCGAGTTAGCGCTTAGAACAAAGAGTGGGCGTTCCTAAAATGTTTTGCGATAGATTTGTTTTTTTCTCTTTCCTTTTTGGGATGATGATCTGAAATTCGACGAACGCATAATCCGAACAACGTACGGTAGGGCAGCAGCGACGACGATTCAGGTAAAACAAGAAAAAAAAAAAGAATATATATAATTAAAAAAAGGTTACGGCACGCGGTGTTCCCAAGCGGTCACCCATCCAAGTACTAACCGCGCCCGACGCTGCTTGACTTCGGTGATCTGACGAGAAACCGGTATTTTCAGCGTGGTATGGCCGTAATCGACGAAAATAGGTGAATTTTCCATTCGAACCGAAATCTGAATGACGCCGTTCCGTCGGTTGAGGAAATTTCGAAATCGCCCATATCCCATGCCCGTTCGTGCGACTAACGGAATCTATTCTGCCTAGTTAGAATCGTAGACCGGATGGGTAGTTAGGTCAATAGATTGGGTAACGTATGGAAAAATTCCAGATCGAGCTGTTTGTTATCTGTATTCTGGAAATGAGAAAACGTACCGGTTGTGAGTTTTTTTCAGTACTCTGCTCGTTGATGAACGGTAATATTCTCTTATTTTTCCGTCAATTCCGTATAACCGACGGATCGGTATCGAATTTCGATCTTTAATAATATCGAATATATATCGAGCGGAACATAGACATTTTCGTAATCTCGAATATCATCCGAGATGTCTAGGAACTCGAAAACCGTTAGAGATAGATAAGAGGTAATGGGCTTAATTCGATCGATTCAATTTTTCACCGAAAATCGCGAGAATAGTATAGGTGTTGTTGGGAAAATTCGGTATCGACGCCCGCATTTTCATCTTCGCGCCGTTTTCGAATCTTAATTTTCAGTTATAAATAGCGGTCGAAAAAATAATTAAATATCCATTCGACACGCCGGCCGCCGTCGTCCGGACGGATAAACACGAACGCTATAGGCGTGGCCTGATGCCGCAGCTCGCGCGTCTCAAAGGACCAGGTAGATCCGGGGCGTAAGCATTATTTCGTCGTCCGTCGTCAGATAGCTATCGATCTAAGATGCCTCCTAAGACTAGTGGAAAAGCCGCGAAAAAGGCCGGTAAGGCGCAGAAGAACATCTCCAAGACCGACAAGAAGAAGAAGCGCAAGAGGAAGGAAAGTTACGCTATCTACATCTACAAGGTGTTGAAGCAGGTCCATCCCGATACCGGTATATCCAGCAAGGCCATGAGCATCATGAACAGTTTCGTGAACGACATCTTCGAACGTATCGCCGCCGAAGCGAGCAGATTGGCCCACTATAACAAACGCTCGACGATCACCAGCAGGGAGATACAGACCGCCGTCAGGCTCCTACTGCCGGGCGAATTGGCCAAACACGCCGTCAGCGAAGGTACCAAGGCCGTTACGAAATACACCAGTTCGAAATAAGAAAGAAAGATAGATCTTCTTCGTACGTCGTCGCTAATAAAAATAGGTTCTTTTCAGAACCACTAGATCCATACATTCATAAATGTCACGAATCTCTCATCATCATCGTACTTGCTATTATTTCGTTGACGAACGTTTAACAGTTATCGTTCGATAACGTAAACATGGAAATGTGAAATCGTCGACACTATTTGTCGTTCGATCTGGTCAAATTTTTCCTCGTCTCGCGAACAATAAATACCGTGATATTTCGATCGGATTGCGAACTATCGAGTTTATATATGCGAAGTTGAAAAATGACCAGACGAACAGTTAAGATTCATACCTCGGTATCCGAGCAATCCTCCTCAGTTACAAAAGACATTTCGTCGAACGTACTTACTGTTCGATTCGTGGCAAAACGGTTTCACCAACAGATTTCCATATTGGATTCTTTTCCCGTTGAAATCCACAGTTTGGGCGATAAGGAGGTTCTCGAGAGAAGAATATCGAACTTACGTAGGCGTTAACTTTACGTCGAATTAACGAAACTACGAGATGAAAATGAAGAAAAGCACCGATCAAAGGGGTAACTACTGTTACGATAGAACGATTTTCATTCGAATAAATAGCCGAATTTTCAACAGTTCCGAAAAAAACTGTTTTCGAGCCACTCATCATCGTGTTATATATATCGAATCGACGTGAAAGATGCCAGTTTCGTAACCATATGAAAATGAAAAATATTGCGGCCCTGAAAAGGGCCATTTTTTTTGCAGCAGCGGCTGCTGGACGTTTACGATTTCTTCTCGGTCTTCTTGGGTAACAGGACGGCCTGGATGTTCGGCAAGACACCACCTTGGGCGATCGTGACCCCGGAAAGTAATTTGTTCAATTCCTCGTCGTTCCTGATGGCCAATTGTAGATGACGCGGGATGATCCTGGTCTTTATTGTCCCTGGCGGCGTTTCCGGCCAATTCCAACACCTCGGCAGCCAGATATTCCATTACGGCGGCCAAGTATACCGGAGCGCCGGCACCTACGCGTTCGGCGTAGTTGCCCTTGCGCAACAGACGATGTATACGTCCGACGGGAAACTGTAAACCGGCCCTGTTGGAACGGGACTTTGCCTTCCCCTTGACCTTGCCACCTTTACCACGACCTGACATGATGATGACGATGTTGTTCGTTGTTGATGCTTCTGAACTTCTGCACGGCTCGCACCGAATCTACTAATACATAGACAATCGGACTGCGCCAATACGAACGCTTCGTTTCGATCGCCATCGGGGCGTGGTCTGTAAGCTTCCACCGCCGAGGACAGCGATCGATTCTAACGTGTACTTTCTCATTTCTCTACGCCGACCGATAATTTGAGAAATCTAACAACGTTCAGTAAGTTATGAGACAAAAAACGAAAAAAATTTTATTATTGTCTCGTTGTTATTGCGTACCTCTATAGAAGCCATGAGGATGCATCGAATAAGAATGCGAAATATATATACATATATTTCTTCCGGTAAGCTCCGGCCTCGGATGTTATTATTGATGATGAAGTGTGAAATGGAACAATTCATGGGAACCGCGAAAAATTTTCGACCGACATTATTTCGACAGCCGTTCGAATCAATTCATTATGGAAAGAACGAAAAAAACATAATTCATCGATTACGATTTTGCTCTGAAGAAATAAAAAATTTAGAAAGCACTGACGTGAGGTCAGATTGCTTCGGCGCCCTTGTTGAGCTACTTGCGAGTAAATATTCAAACCGTAACAAATCTATAAGCACTCTGATCACGTGAACAATAGTCTTTTCCCAATACTATGGAACCAAGTGACGCAAATATGAACGCATAATGAATGAACAAACCTATATCTCGAATTAAAAATAACTGTTCATAATTTCCCCCAAGTTTTCCATTTTCCTAAAAACTTACGTCGGTGCTTTCCGAATTTTGACAACGTATATTATTTCAGCCATCGAGATTGAATTCTATATCTATGATTTCCCGTTATGGAAAATTTCGATTAATATTACGCCAACTGACACTGATTAAGGAGCCCGGCATTTGTCGATCGAATATCGATCTGTGATGGCCATCGTACGAAGAAAATCATCGGGACGTATGTCATTTCTCTTTTCTCTCGAGTAAATTAAAAAAAAAAAATGATGATATCTTTAGATGGAAAATAGCGACGGCGATGAAATTTGAGTATTAGTAAGATATCGATCACCTCAATATATTCACGAATTTTTATCGAAATCCAAAAAACATCTTATGAGATAGTGCGGATTGAAAAATTTTTTTTTGGGAATTCCTTAAAAATTTTCTAGCCTGACGATTTCTGCAAAATTTTGCGAGTCGTTTTGTTGGAACCTCCCTCAACAATATTTCAAGTATCAACTTGATCGGATGGATATTCTAGTAGTTATCGAGGAAACAAAATTTCAGAAGCTCATAACTACTGAACCATCCGACGGATTTCGCCCAATAACGAACTTAACCGAGATATTTGGACAATTAACCTATTCTGAAAATTTGAAAACTCTAGCTGATCTCTTTTGGATGCTAGAGAGGATACGGCCGGCCGGACAGACTCAACTTTCGCCGCGGTTTCTTCATCAGGGAGTCGAACCCAATCGATTGAGACCATTTTCAGCTCGATATTCCAAAATTACAGACATTCGGGCAAAATGATAGGCACTCCGTTCGGGTGAACAAGAGCGCCAAAAATCATCGATGAATATTTGAAAAACTTCGAATGGGATGACGGCTGGCTTCGAAATTTTCTAGGCCGAATGTGTCAATTAAGCTGTCGGGGTCGGGGTCTAAACCAAATTTCAGATGGTCATAATTAACTGCTGAACTATTCGGCCCTGATGAAGAGAGATAGAATCACGTACATACATATGTGCTTCATAACGATGAATAAATAATATGTTAAGGCTCAGAATTCGAATTATTCATTCAAAATTTCATTTTATAGTAAACTTCGATTCGACTCTTATTCACAGATACCTAAACATATATCAAGATCAATTCTTTTAACAGTTCCTAGTTTCGAGAAAAATTTATAGATGTCGACACCGTTAATTTGAAATTATTAATTATTCTATTCAATAAACTGATTTCCAGTAATCCAGATGTTCGAGTATCTTTCTTCCGTATTGAGAATTTCAAAGAATACTATACAGTATTCTGATATTTGCTGATAATTTTCGTGTTCAATCCTTTAGATTTTATTTCGTATATCTTTTGGAGTCGATAATAATCAATTTGACCGGAAAGATTTCTGAACTGAGCATTGTTCACCTTGAAAATGATTTGGAGTATTTTGTATGTTATCAAGTACGTCTTTTTCATCTGTCATCGCGCAATAAACACCTCATCACGTTTTTTCTGAATTTTCTCAAACCGTATTGTCAGTAGAAATAAGTTAAAAATTACCATTCCAATTTCAGGTTTCAACTTATCATTTTTTTTATTGTTGTCGGAATCTTAGCAACCTGGTATTGTTGTAAGTAAAGCATCGATTTCGCGAATAAATAGTATAATAGAAACTTGAGTTTAGGCCGTTACTAGGTTCACTAGAGAGGGAAAATAAACCCCACCTGAATTTTAAAGAATACGTTTTCAACGTAGCGTTTTGAATTACCGATATCTTTTCAATATCATAGCCTGGAAAACACGTCTCGAATCGATCGATCGGTTTTATTATCGTTATCGCATCATTATTATTATCATCATCATCATCATATCGAAGAATACCGTCGTTATGAGAGAAAGGTAAAACCCATATGAAATATTATATTTGCCGGCCCTGAAAAGGGCCAATTTAGCTAGCATTCCCCCGATCCTTCTTCTTCCTAATCAGCAGGACGTGGTTTTCACTTCTTCTTCTTGGGCGACGCGGCCTTTTTGGTAGCGGCGGCGGCGGAGGATTTTACAGTTTTCGGCTTAGGTACCTTGGGTTTCTTGGCCGGAGATTTGGCGATCTTCTTCGCCTTAGACGGCGACTTGGGAGCTTTGGGTTTTTCGTTCGTTCGCGGCGGCGGCGGCGGCCTTCTTAGGTTTAGCCGCAACAGCAGCGGACGACGATTTCGTTTTGGCGGCGGCCGTCTTCCTCTTGGTCGCAGCGGTGGCGGCGGCGGTCGCCCCCGTCTTGACGGCTTTCTTCTTCGGCACTTTTTCTGCGCGGACGCCGCGGCGCCGGAGGCGGCTGCGGCCAGTTTGAAGGAACCGGACGCTCTTTACCTTTGGTCTGGATCAGGATCCCGACTCGACGGCCGATTTCAGATATTTTCTGATGAAGGGCGCCATCTTTCCGAATCCACCTTGTAGTTGGAACCGATATATTTCTTGATCGCCTGTAACGAGGAACCGCTCCTCTCTTTAAGACCTTTGATGGCGTTGTTGACCATATCGGAGGTCGGGGATGGCTCGGCTTGCCGGACTTGGACTTGTTCTTCTTCTCGCTCGACGTCGTCGTCGTCTTCTTCTTCGAGGCCTTGCCGCCGGGAGACGCGGGGGTAGCCGCCCCCGTCTGCTGTTGAACATCGATATCGGACATAATTATCGATATTATTAAATAGGTATATATATATATATATAATTATATCGTATACAAACTGAAATTAGACTTTAGTCTATCTCATCGGTAATGCCGTACGGAGTTTACGGCATATTGACCGTTCGGACGGTTCGAACGTAGAGACCGCCGTACGACGGATCGTTCCGGTTAATCGATCGCGATCGATCGTCGAGAGGGCGGGAGGCCGCCCCCGGAGGACGGTTCGATCCCCGAGATCGCCCGTCGGACGGTGAACGACGGCCCGGCCTCCCCGGATCCGGAACGGTCGTCGAAATTCCCGACGGAGCCGGCCACCCGCGATCTTCGCGCGGCCCTTTCGATTCCGGTCGATCGTTCGTCCGGGTACGCTTCGAAAGTATACCGTGCGATCGATACGTGGCGAAGTCCACTAGAGCCCCTCGACTCCCGTCCCCTCGTCTCGCGTATATCCGAGACGGAGGACCTTCTTATCGAAGTCGGAATTCGCGACGTTCCGGGTCGTCGCGACGAACGCGAAAAAAACACGGAGAACCTCGTCCGGAAGCCTCAAGCGACGCGAAATTACGAACGCCGAAAGGTTATACGATTATTCGAACGTTCGACAGCTCGCACGTGAGCTCGGACGAGTCTCGATGCTGTTGTGAAACATCGAGGCCTCTATCTATATTCCCTTACGGAAGATTTCATATATTATTCGGAATAGTTCGAAACGTCCGAATATAGCGGTTCCCGAGGTCCCGTTGTTTCCTCCATAACTCCTAAAATATCCTACATAGAAGATAACGGACGTAATAAGTCGGGATATATCCGAATTGGGTTGAAACTGTCGTGCCCCCCCAGATGCTACAACCACTTGTCCGAAGTCGAAACTGTGCTTTCGCGGACGTTATTTATCGATCGATGATCGTTCGTAAAATCGAAAGGGATACAGAATGCCTTCTTCGCATATTATACGTGTTCGAAATTGAATTATTATATCGATCGGAACGTTTCATTCGAGGAGTTACGAGGCTCGGAAAACTCACCCAACGAAAACTGCCGAAAGGTCGCTTGTTATCGATCTGACAAATGGCGAATGTTCGCTCATCGTGGCGGTTGTATTTCAATCACGCCGTACCTCGGTACGGTACTTTCTTTTTGCTATTTTTTCTCTTCGGCTCGATAATATTCAAATTACGTAAAGCCTTACGGACTGACCACCGGTTAGTAACCTGTTATCGATTGCGTGACAAATATGAATCGTGAAAATCTTTGTGGTCCTGATAAGGACCGATCGCAGATGTTCGATAGTTAGTTGACGACGATGATCTAACCTCCGAAACCGTACAGGGTGCGTCCTTGACGTTTCAGGGCGTATACGACATCCATTGCGGTCACGGTTTTCCTTTGGCGTGTTCGGTATAGGTTACGGCGTCCCTGATGACGTTCTCGAGGAATACCTTCAAAACACCGCGAGTTTCCTCGTAGATGAGACCGGATATACGTTTCACACCTCCACGCCTCGCCAATCTTCTGATGGCCGGTTTGGTGATCTACCCTGGATGTTATCGCGCAACACCTTCCTGTGACGCTTCGCGCCCCCCTTTCCTAATCCTTTGCCGCCTTTGCCTCTGCCTGTCATCTTCGTTTATTCCTTCGGTCGGTCCGGGAACTGAATGATGCGGAGCCGTCCGTCGAACGCCGTATTTATAAACGCTCCTTGTCCCCCCCTAGGTTCCGTAGCGACCAATCGAACGAGACGCTGCGCGATCTCACCCTCCGCAGAAGGTATAAGTATACGTGAACCACGTATAACGGTCCGTTATTATATCCTACTAGGACGTTTGATACGGACGGCTGACAGACGAGATCATGGCACGTACCAAGCAGACCGCGAGAAAGTCGACCGGCGGCAAGGCTCCCCGTAAACAGTTGGCAACGAAAGCCGCCCGCAAGAGCGCACCGGCAACCGGAGGAGTGAAGAAACCTCATCGTTACCGTCCAGGAACGGTGGCTCTCCGTGAAATCCGTCGTTATCAGAAGAGTACCGAGTTGCTCATCCGCAAGCTGCCCTTCCAGAGGTTGGTTCGTGAGATCGCCCAAGATTTCAAGACGGACCTCCGTTTCCAGAGTTCCGCCGTCATGGCCCTCCAGGAAGCCAGCGAAGCGTATCTCGTCGGTCTTTTCGAGGACACCAACCTGTGCGCCATCCACGCCAAAAGGGTCACGATCATGCCGAAGGACATACAACTCGCCAGACGCATCAGAGGCGAACGCGCCTAAGCGTGCTCTCTCTCTATTGCGACGAGAACTCCAATAGAAAAAATCAAAAACGGTTCTTATCAGAACCACAATTTACTTTACGTTCATGTGGGTTGCAGCGATCATCGGCCTGACTATTTATTATCATCGAGATGTCGTTTTTTCGCTAAAATATATCATCTTGTTGTCGTATATTTGCGATTTACAGTTTCGTGAATGTAATTTTAATCTCTATCGATGACGGTAAAAAATACGTTCGATCGGGATATTAGAATTTCACCTACCGTCCTCCAAACCTCCTCAAATTCAAGGACTTCTGAGTAGAAGGCAAACGGTGGAAAAACTCGAACACCTCGATATATTTTCGGGGATGGGGTTGGTGGTCTGCTGGGGTGCGTTCGAATTCGAAAGTTCTATAATCAGGGAAAATCGTCAAATTTCATTTAGTTGCGGAAATGGCGATATTTCTTCGAACGTTCGAAATTTCATTTCGGAATTTGGCGTCGACCTGAATAATATCCCAATTCCCAACTCACGAAATTTTCCTGTTGTTCCCGTTATCGGATTGGACGGATTGGTTATATTTTTCAGAGCGATAAAAACGTACCAGAAAAATATCTCTCGATTCATTTCCGTACGTGATACGTGATTTAAAGTCATCTCTACGTCTTCTATGATTCGATTCCATCGATGGAAAAACCACCATTCGAGTTAGCGCTTATAACAAAGAGTGGGCGTTCCTAAATGTTTTGCGATAGATTTGTTTTTCTCTTTCCTTTTTTGGGATGATCTGAAATTCGATGAACGCATAATCCGAACAACGTACGGTAGGGCAGCAGCTACGACGATTCAGGTAAAACAAGAATAAAAAAAGAATATATATAATTAAAAAAAGGTTACGGCACGCGGTGTTCCCAAGCGGTCACCCATCCAAGTACTAACCGCGCCCGACGCTGCTTGACTTCGGTGATCTGACGAGAAACCGGTATTTTCAGCGTGGTATGGCCGTAATCGACGAAAATAGGTGAATTTTCCATTCGAACCGAAATCTGAATGACGCCGTTCCGTCGGTTGAGGAAATTTCGAAATCGCCCATATCCCATGCCCGTTCGTGCGACTAACGGAATCTATTCTGCCTAGTTAGAATCGTAGACCGGATGGGTAGTTAGGTCAATAGATTGGGTAACGTATGGAAAAATTCCAGATCGAGCTGTTTGTTATCTGTATTCTGGAAATGAGAAAACGTACCGGTTGTGAGTTTTTTCAGTACTCTGCTCGTTGATGAACGGTAATATTCTCTTATTTTTCCGTCAATTCCGTATAACCGACGGATCGGTATCGAATTTCGATCTTTAATAATATCGAATATATATCGAGCGGAACATAGACATTTTCGTAATCTCGAATATCATCCGAGATGTCTAGGAACTCGAAAACCGTTAGAGATAGATAAGAGGTAATGGGCTTAATTCGATCGATTCAATTTTTCACCGAAAATCGCGAGAATAGTATAGGTGTTGTTGGGAAAATTCGGTATCGACGCCCGCATTTTCATCTTCGCGCCGTTTTCGAATCTTAATTTTCAGTTATAAATAGCGGTCGAAAAAATAATTAAATATCCATTCGACACGCCGGCCGCCGTCGTCCGGACGGATAAACACGAACGCTATAGGCGTGGCCTGATGCCGCAGCTCGCGCGTCTCAAAGGACCAGGTAGATCCGGGGCGTAAGCATTATTTCGTCGTCCGTCGTCAGATAGCTATCCTAACTAAGATGCCTCCTAAGACTAGTGGAAAAGCCGCGAAAAAGGCCGGTAAGGCGCAGAAGAACATCTCCAAGACCGACAAGAAGAAGAAGCGCAAGAGGAAGGAAAGTTACGCTATCTACATCTACAAGGTGTTGAAGCAGGTCCATCCCGATACCGGTATATCCAGCAAGGCCATGAGCATCATGAACAGTTTCGTGAACGACATCTTCGAACGTATCGCCGCCGAAGCGAGCAGATTGGCCCACTATAACAAACGCTCGACGATCACCAGCAGGGAGATACAGACCGCCGTCAGGCTCCTACTGCCGGGCGAATTGGCCAAACACGCCGTCAGCGAAGGTACCAAGGCCGTTACGAAATACACCAGTTCGAAATAAGAAAGAAAGATAGATCTTCTTCGTACGTCGTCGCTAATAAAAATAGGTTCTTTTCAGAACCACTAGATCCATACATTCATAAATGTCACGAATCTCTCATCATCATCATCATCGTACTTGCTATTATTTCGTTGACGAACGTTTAACAGTTATCGTTCGATAACGTAAACATGGAAATGTGAAATCGTCGACACTATTTGTCGTTCGATCTGGTCAAATTTTTCCTCGTCTCGCGAACAATAAATACCGTGATATTTCGATCGGATTGCGAACTATCGAGTTTATATGCGAAGTTGAAAAATGACCAGACGAACAGTTAAGATTCATACCTCGGTATCCGAGCAATCCTCCTCAGTTACAAAAGACATTTCGTCGAACGTACTTACTGTTCGATTCGTGGCAAAACGGTTTCACCAACAGATTTCCATATTGGATTCTTTTCCCGTTGAAATCCACAGTTTGGGCGATAAGGAGGTTCTCGAGAGAAGAATATCGAACTTACGTAGGCGTTAACTTTACGTCGAATTAACGAAACTACGAGATGAAAATGAAGAAAAGCACCGATCAAAGGGGTAACTACTGTTACGATAGAACGATTTTCATTCGAATAAATAGCCGAATTTTCAACAGTTCCGAAAAAAACTGTTTTCGAGCCACTCATCATCGTGTTATATATATCGAATCGACGTGAAAGATGCCAGTTTCGTAACCATATGAAAATGAAAAATATTGCGGCCCTGAAAAGGGCCATTTTTTTGCAGCAGCGGCTGCTGGACGTTTACGATTTCTTCTCGGTCTTCTTGGGTAACAGGACGGCCTGGATGTTCGGCAAGACACCACCTTGGGCGATCGTGACCCCGGAAAGTAATTTGTTCAATTCCTCGTCGTTCCTGATGGCCAATTGTAGATGACGCGGGATGATCCTGGTCTTTTTATTGTCCCTGGCGGCGTTTCCGGCCAATTCAACACCTCGGCAGCCAGATATTCCATTACGGCGGCCAAGTATACCGGAGCGCCGGCACCTACGCGTTCGGCGTAGTTGCCCTTGCGCAACAGACGATGTATACGTCCGACGGGAAACTGTAAACCGGCCCTGTTGGAACGGGACTTTGCCTTCCCTTGACCTTGCCACCTTTACCACGACCTGACATGATGATGACGATGTTGTTCGTTGTTGATGCTTCTGAACTTCTGCACGGCTCGCACCGAATCTACTAATACATAGACAATCGGACTGCGCCAATACGAACGCTTCGTTTCGATCGCCATCGGGGCGTGGTCTGTAAGCTTCCACCGCCGAGGACAGCGATCGATTCTAACGTGTACTTTCTCATTTCTCTACGCCGACCGATAATTTGAGAAATCTAACAACGTTCAGTAAGTTATGAGACAAAAAACGAAAAAAATTTTATTATTGTCTTGTTGTTATTGCGTACCTCTATAGAAGCCATGAGGATGCATCGAATAAGAATGCGAAATATATATACATATATTTCTTCCGGTAAGCTCCGGCCTCGGATGTTATTATTGATGATGAAGTGTGAAATGGAACAATTCATGGGAACCGCGAAAAATTTTCGACCGACATTATTTCGACAGCCGTTCGAATCAATTCATTATGGAAAGAACGAAAAAACATAATTCATCGATTACGATTTTGCTCTGAAGAAAAAAAAATTTAGAAAGCACTGACGTGAGGTCAGATTGCTTCGGCGCCCTTGTTGAGCTACTTGCGAGTAAATATTCAAACCGTAACAAATCTATAAGCACTCTGATCACGTGAACAATAGTCTTTTCCCAATACTATGGAACCAAGTGACGCAAATATGAACGCATAATGAATGAACAAACCTATATCTCGAATTAAAAATAACTGTTCATAATTTCCCCCAAGTTTTCCATTTTCCTAAAAACTTACGTCGGTGCTTTCCGAATTTTGACAACGTATATTATTTCAGCCATCGAGATTGAATTCTATATCTATGATTTCCCGTTATGGAAAATTTCGATTAATATTACGCCAACTGACACTGATTAAGGAGCCCGGCATTTGTCGATCGAATATCGATCTGTGATGGCCATCGTACGAAGAAAATCATCGGGACGTATGTCATTTCTCTTTTCTCTCGAGTAAATTAAAAAAAAAAAAATGATGATATCTTTAGATGGAAAATAGCGACGGCGATGAAATTTGAGTATTAGTAAGATATCGATCACCTCAATATATTCACGAATTTTTATCGAAATCCAAAAAACATCTTATGAGATAGTGCGGATTGAAAAATTTTTTAGGAATTCCTTAAAATTTTCTAGCCTGACGATTTCTGCAAAATTTTGCGAGTCGTTTTGTTGGAACCTCCCTCAACAATATTTCAAGTATCAACTTGATCGGATGGATATTCTAGTAGTTATCGAGGAAACAAAATTTCAGAAGCTCATAACTACTGAACCATCCGACGGATTTCGCCCAATAACGAACTTAACCGAGATATTTGGACAATTAACCTATTCTGAAAATTTGAAAACTCTAGCTGATCTCTTTTGGATGCTAGAGAGGATACGGCCGGCCGGACAGACTCAACTTTCGCCGCGGTTTCTTCATCAGGGAGTCGAACCCAATCGATTGAGACCATTTTCAGCTCGATATTCCAAAATATAAGCACTTGATCACGTGAACAATAGTCTTTTCCGTACTATGGAAACCAAGTGACGCAAATATGAACGCATAATGAATGAACAAACCTATATCTCGAATTAAAAATAACTGTTCATATTTCAAGTTTTCCATTTTCCTAAAAACTTACGTCGGTGCTTCTGAATTTTGACAACGTATATTATTTCAGCCATCGAGATTGAATTTATATCTATGATTTCGTTATGGAAAATTTCGATTAATATTACGCCAACTGACACTGATTAAGGAGCTCGGCATTTGTCGATCGAATATCGATCTGTGATGGCTATCGTACGAAGAAAATCATCGGACGTATGTCATTTCTCTTTCTCGAGTAAATTAAAAAAATGATGATATCTTTAGATGGAAAATAGCGACGGCGATGAAATTTGAGTATTAGTAAGATATCGATCACCTCGATATATCACGAATTTTTATCGAAATCCAAAACATCTTATGAGATAGTGGGATTGAAAATTTTTTGGGAATTCTTAAAAATTTTCTAGCCTGACGATTTCTGCAAAATTTTGCGAGTCGTTTTGTTGGAACCTCCTCAACAATATTTCGTATCAACTTGATCGGATGGATATTCTAGTAGTTATCGAGGGAAACAAAATTTCAGAAGCTCATAACACTACTCCGACGGATTTCGCCCAATAACGAACTTAACCGAGATATTCGGACAATTAACCTATTCTGAAAATTTGAAAACTCTAGCTGATCTCTTTGGATGCTAGAGAGATAGCGGCCGTCGGCCGGACAGACTCAACTTTCGCCGGTTTCTTCATCAGGAGTCGAACCCAATCGATTGAGACCATTTTCAGCCTCGATATTCCAAAATTACAGACATTCGCAAATGATAGGCACCTGTTCGGTGAACAAGAGCGCCAAAAATCATCGATGAATATTTGAAAACTTGAATGGGATGGCTGGCTTTGAAATTTTCTAGGCTGAATGTGTCAATTGCTGTCGGGTCGGGGTCTAAACCAAATTTCAGATGGTCATAATAACTGCTGAACTATTCGGCCCTGATGAAGAGAGATAGAATCACGTACATACATATGTGCTATAACGATGAATAAATAATATGTTAAGGCTCAGAATTGAATTATTCATTCAAATTTCATTTTATAGTAAACTCGATCTGACTCTTATTCACAGATACCTAAACATATATCAAGATCAATTCTTTAACAGTTCCTAGTTTCGAGAAAATTTATAGATGTCGACACCGTTAATTTGAAATTATTAATTATTCTATTCAATAAACTGATTTCAGTAATCCAGATGTTCGAGTATCTTTCTTCCGTATTGAGAATTTCAAAGAATACTATACAGTATTCTGATATTTGCTGATAATTTTCGTGTTCAACTTTAGATTTTATTTCGTATATCTTTGAGTCGATAATAATCAATTTGACGGAAAGATTTCTGAACTGAGCATTGTTCACCTTGAAATGATTTGAGTATTTTGTATGTTATCATACGTCTTTTTCATCTGTCATCGCGCAATAAACACCTCATCACGTTTTTTCTGAATTTTCAAACCGTATTGTCAGTAGAAATGTTAAAATTACCATTCCAATTTCAGGTTCAACTTATCATTTTTTATTGTCGAATCTTAGCAACCTGGTATTGTTGTAAGTAAAGCACGATTTCGAATAAATAGTATAATAGAAACTTGAGTTTAGGCTGTTACTAGGTTCACTAGAGAGGGAAAATAAACCCCACCTGAATTTTAAAGAATACGTTTTCAACGTAGCGTTTTGAATTACGATATCTTTCAATATCAGTAAAGTCTCGAATCGACGATCGGTTTTATTATCGTTATGCATCATATTATCATCATCATCATCATATCGAAGAATACTGTCGTTATGAGAGAAGGTAAACCATATGAAATATTATATTTGCCGGCCCTGAAAGGCTAATTTAGCATTCTGATCTTCTTCCTAATCAGCAGGACGTGGTTTTCACTTC